>CAAKHF010000018.1:425831-517976 GCA_901007745.1 Hippocampus kuda
GGCCGCCGTCCAAAGGCGGTTCTCGGCCTCGTCGATCACCGCGCTGCGGGGCCCGTCGAGGACGCGGTCGGCGACCACGACGTTGCGGCGGACCGGCAGGCAGTGCAGCAGGAAGGCCCCGTCGGTCAGGGCCAGGCGGTCCTCGTCCAGCAACCAGTCCGCGCGGTGGGCGGCCTTCTCGGCCTCCTCCCGCGCGACCAGGTCGGGGTCCCCGTAGCGGTCGAGACGCCCCCAGGACTTCGCGCACACGACCCGGGCTCCGGCCAGGGCGCGGGCGGGGTCGCTGGTCTCGGACAGGGTGCCACCGGCCGCCTCCGCCCTGGCCCGCGCCCCGGCGATCACCTCCGGGTCGAGCCCCCAGCCCTCGGGCCGCAGGATCGCCACGTCCATTCCCAGATCGCAGGCCGCGACGAGCTGCGAATGGGGCGTCGCGACCGGCAGGGCCCGGGGGTGCCAGGCCCAGGTCAGGACGTAGCGCTGCCCGCGGGGGTCCGGGAGCCGCTCCTGGATCGTGAGCTGGTCAGCCAACCCCTGGAGCGGGTGCCAGCGGTTCGATTCCAGGTTGACCACGGGCACCGTGGCGTGTTCGGCAAAGGCCCGCAGGAACGGGTCCTGGGCCAGCTCCCCGTAGGTGTTCGCCGGCCCGGCACCGCCCCCCCCGATGCGGCTCGCATGCCGGATGCCGACCAGGTGCGCCATGCGCGACACGACCGGGGCGAGCTCGCGCACGTGCTCCTGGGAGCGCCCGTCCATCACCGCGCCGTCCTCCCATTCCAGCTCCCACAGGTCCCGCCCCGCCTGCAGCGCCGTGGCCCCCCCGCCGTGGCGGACCATCGCCGCCTCACAGGAGAGACGCGTCCGCAGGGAGGGTTGGAAGAACAACAGGGCCGCGAGGCGGCGGCCCAGGTCCAGGGGACCCCCGGCCTTCAGGGCCCGGGCCCGCCGGGTCAGGTCCAGGGTCTCGGGGGTGGAGCGGTCGAACGAGCCCAGGAGGTGACGGGGAAAGGAGTTCATTCGCCCAAAGAAGCGCATTTTTGATCGAAATCCAAGCCGCAGAATACATATTTACCCACATGAGCTCGTCCCACGAACGGCGCGCGGCGATCCGCGACCTGCTGGAGGAACACTCGGTCTCCAGCCAGGCCGAGCTCCTCGAACTGCTCGAGGAGCGTGGGATCCCGGCCACCCAGTCCGCCCTGTCCCGGGACCTGCGGGCCCTGGGAGCCGGCAAGGTCGACGGGGCCTACCGGGTGTCCGAGCGCATCACCCCCCTGGACAAGCTCGCCAGCCTGCTGCGGGACGCCCGCACGGTCGGCGAGCACCTGGTCGTCATCCGCTGTGAGCCCGGGGCCGCCAGCGCGGTCGCCCGGGCCTTGGAAGCCGAGGAGCACCCCGGGCTGGTCGGGACGGTCGCGGGGGACGACACGCTCTTCGTCGCCGTCGAAGGCGAACTCCCCGCCGGCCGCCTGCGACGCCGCGTCCTCGACCTGGTCGCCTGAGCGCCTCCCCGGCGCCACGACCCCCCGTTCCCGTCCGTCCGGCCCGTCACCGGATCCGATCCCTCCCACGACCCCGCCCCGCCCATGGCTTCCGCGATCGACTCCTCCACCGCTTCCCCCACGTCCCGGCCCGGACCCGGGAGCCGCGTGCTCCTGGCCTACTCCGGAGGCCTGGACACCTCCTTCCTCGCGGCCTGGCTGACGCGCGAGAAGGGCTACCGGGTCACGACCCTGACCCTCGACTGCGGCGGATTCCTCCCGGAGGACCTGGCGCGGATCGAGGCGCGTGCGCGGGCCTTCGGGGCTGCGGAGCACCGCACCCTCGACGCGCGCCAGGCCCTGTTCGAGCGCGTGTTGCGCTGGTTGATCGCCGGCAACACCCGACGCGGCGGCACCTATCCCCTGTGCGTCGCGGCCGAACGGGGCATCCAAGCGGAGCTCCTGGCCCACACGGCCCGGGAAGGAGCCTTCGACGCGGTCGCCCACGGCTGCACCGGGGCCGGCAACGACCAGGTCCGGTTCGAGGGCGCCCTCGCGGTCGTGGCCGAAGACGTGTGCGTCCTGGCGCCGATCCGGGAACACGCCTTCAGCCGCGAGGACGAGCACGCCTGGCTCACCGCCCAGGGATTGGCGACCCCCGACCTCGGGGAGAGCGCGTACTCGATCAACAGCGGTCTGTGGGGCCTGTCGATCGGCGGGGCCGAAACCCTCGACAGCAAGGCGCCGCTCCCCGAGAGCGCCTGGCGCTGGACGGCCCCCGCACGTCGGGCATCCGGAAGCCACGACCTGAGCCTGCGCTTCGAGGCCGGCAGTCCGACCGCCCTCGACGGCGAGGACCTGCCTCCGGTGGAGCTGATCGAACACCTCAACGACCTCGCCGGCCGCTACGGGGTCGGCCGGGGCTACCACCTCGGGGATACGGTCCTGGGGTTCAAGGGTCGCATCGGCTACGAGGCCCCGGCGGCCGACGTGTTGCTCTCGGCGCACCGCGAGCTGGAAAAACTCGTGCTGACCGAGGACCAACGCACGACCAAGGACGCCCTCGGCGAGCTGTACGGCAAGCGCCTGCACGCGGGCCTGTTCTTCGAACCCCTGCTGCGCGACATCGAGGCCTACTTCGCCTCCAGCCAGCAGCGCGTGAGCGGCACGGTCCGGGTCCACCTCGCCGGCGGACAGGCCCTGGTCGTCGGGGTCGAGTCGCCCTTCAGCATGATGGCCGCGTCGGACGCGCTGTACGGCGAGCGGCCGGCGGACGGAACCGATGCGGCCGGGGCGGTCTGGCTCGCGCGCACGACCGCGGAGCCTTCGCGCCTGTGGCGCCGCGCCGGCTCGGACCTCCAGGGGGTGTCCTCGTGAGGCGCGTCACCCTGGACAAGATCGCCTCGGTCACGACGCGGCTGGGGCTGGACCGCCACGCGATCCTCGGGGAGGAGATCCCCGCGGAAGCGGGCTCGGTCGTGGCCGCCCGGGTGTTGAACGCGAAGTCGAGCTACAACACCCTCGAGGACTGCCACGGACGGATGGTGATCCTGCAGCCAGGGGACGTCATCGCCGGCGCCCTGGGCTCGCGCGATGCGCTGCACGGGTATTCGGGTTCCGTCCCCGAGCGGGTCGCCCCGGGGGACGAGCTCCAGATGTTGAACCTCGGCGGCGTGCTCGGGGTCGGCGCGACCCCGGCCCCCGGCATCGGAGAGCCCTTCCGGCTCGAGGTCCTCGGCAGCGTGCTGGAGTTCCCCGGGCTCGAACGGCGGGGCGGCCGCCCGGCCAGCGTCGCCCGGGCCGGCCGCGAGCAGGTCGCCCTGGACACCGCGGCTTGGGAGGCCCTGCCCCCGGTGGTCGCCCTGATGGGCACGTGCATGAACGCGGGCAAGACCACCGCGGCCTGTTCGATCGTCGCCGGCCTGCGCCAGCGCGGCGTGCGCGTCGGCGCCGGCAAGCTCACGGGCGTGTCCCTGCGGCGCGACATCTGGGAGATGCACGACTGCGGCGCCCATCCGACCGCGGTGTTCACCGACTTCGGTGTCGTCACGACCGACGAGCACAACGCGGTGCCGGCGGCCCACGCCCTGGTGGCCTACCTGGCCCAGCACGAACCCGAGCCCCCGGACGTCCTGGTCCTGGAGTTCGGCGACGGGCTGCTCGGGACGTACGGGGTGCAGGCGCTGCTGACCGACGCGGCCCTCCGCGGAGCCCTGTCGCAGATCGTGCTGTGCGCACAGGACCCGGTGGGCGCCTGGGGCGCGACCGAGCTGTTGCGCACCCGCTGGAACCTGAGCCCGGCCCTGGTCTGCGGTCCGGTGACCGATACGCCCGCGGGTCGGCGCTACTGCCACGAACGCCTGGAAGTGCCCACCTGGAACGCCCTGTCCGAGGGGCCCGAGGTGGCGCAGCGGCTGTTCCCCGCGACCTTCGGTGCGGACGCCACGGAGGCGGAGGGGGTCGCGTGAAGTCCGCCCTGCCCCTGACGGTCATCGGCGCCGGCGGCATGCTGGCCGGCGAAGCCCTGCGCCTCGTCGCCGCGCACCCCGGCCTCGCGCTCCGGTCCGCGGTGACGCGCAATCCGGGCACGGCCCTGCACCGGCTGCACCCGCACCTGCCCGCGGAGGACTCCGCGGCCGGCAGCACCGTCGACCTCGACGAGGCCCTGGAGCGCCTGCGCGCGGACCTGTCCGGTCCGGGGGGCTCGGAGCCGCGGGCGGCGCTGCTGCTCGGCCTCCCCCACGGCGACGCGGCGACAACCTGGCGCACGCTGCGCACGTCCCTCGGGGACCTGGCCGAGCGGCTGATCGTCGTGGACCTGTCGGCGGACTATCGCCTGCACGACCTCGCGGCCCATGGACGCTGGTACGGGACCCACGGGGATCCCGACGAGCTGCCCAACTTCCGCTATGGGCTCCCCGAGCTGTCCCCGGAACCGCTGCACGGCGCGACGCGCATCGCCGCACCGGGCTGCTTCGCGACCGCGCTGCAACTGGCCTGCGTCCCGGCGGCCCGGGCCGGCCTGTTGGATCCCGGGGGTCCCTGGGCGGTGACCGCGGTCACCGGCTCGTCGGGGTCGGGGGTCAAGGCCGGCGCCGGGACCCATCACCCCCACCGCGCGTCGAACCTGTGGGCCTACGGCCTCGACGGACACCGCCACGAAGCGGAGCTGTCCCAGGCCCTGGGCTTCACCCCGTCCCTGGCCTTCGTCCCCCACTCCGGCCCCTTCGTGCGCGGGATCCACCTGACCGCCGTGCTCCCGACCCGCGCGGGCGTGACCCTCGCGGCGGCCCGGGAGGCCTACCGCTCGACCTTCGCGACCGGGGGCTTCGTGGAGGTGCTCGACGGTTCCGAAGTGCCCGACCTGCGCCGGGTCGTCGGCTGCAACCGCGCCCTGGTCGCGGTGCACGCCAAGGGCGACGCCCTGTTGGTGTTGGTCACCCTCGACAACCTCGTCAAGGGCGGTGCAGGCCAAGGGCTCCAGGCCCTGAACCTGGCCCTCGGTTGGCCCGAGGACCTGAGCCTTCCGCGCACCGGACTGGGCGCCGCCTGACTCCGCTCCTTCCCCACGAACCCCGATCCTCCCATGGCAAGCCTCGCGGAACTCCCGGTCTACCCGCGCCTCGCGCTGGACGTGCGCGGCGCCCAGGGCGACGAGCTGATCCTCGCCGACGGGCGACGCGTCCTCGACCTCTACGGGGGACATTGCGTGAACCTCTTCGGCGCCGGGGACGCGGCCCTGGGGGCGGCCCTCGGGGACCAGTGGCGCACGCTGTCGTTCGCGACGAACCTGCTGGAGCTGCCGGGGCGCGAGGCGTTCCGCGAAGCCCTGCAGCGGACCCTGCCGGAGGGCCGCTGGCACTACTTCCTGTCGAACAGCGGGGCCGAGGCCAACGAGAACGCCCTGAAGGCGGCCCTGTCGGCGACGGGGCGCGGAACCGTGGTGTGCTTCGAAGGCGCGTTCCACGGTCGGACGGCCGCCACCGCGGCCCTGAACGACGGGCTCCCGACCGGCTTTCCCCGGCCCCCCTTCGACGTGCGCCGCCTCCCGTGGGGCGAGGCGTCGGCCCTGGAGGGTGCGATCGACGCGGACGTGGCGGCGGTGATCCTCGAGCCGATCCAGTCCATGGCCGGTGTGGTCCCGCCGCCCCAGGGGTTCCTGGAGGCGCTCCGGGAGCGGTGTGACGCCGCCGGCGCACTGCTGGTGTTCGACGAGGTGCAGAGCGGCTCGGGTCGCCTCGGACGGCCCTGGGCCTCCCAGGTGTTCGGCGTGACCCCGGACCTGTTCAGCAGCGCGAAGGGCGCCGCCGCCGGGGTTCCGTTCGGTCTGACGGTCCTGTCGGCCGAAACCGCCGCGCGGGTGGGATCCGGCCTGTTCGGCTCGACCTTCGGCGGCGGTCCCCTGGCCCTGGCCGCCGCGACCCACGTCGCGCGGCGGATCGTCGAAGAGGGCTTCCTCGCGCAGGTCGAAGAGCGCTCCCGGGCCTTCCGGTCCCGGTGCGCGGTCGGTCCCGTGCAGGCGGTCCGGGGCCGCGGTCTGTTGCTCGGCCTGTGCCTGCGACCCGGCCTGCAGGCGCGCAGCATCCGCGACGGTCTGCTGCGCGAAGGGGTGCTCGTCGGCACCAGCCAGGACCCCGGGGTCCTGCGGATCTCCCCCGCCCTGACGGTGAGCGCAGCCGCCCCGGCGCGCTTGGCCGAGGCCCTGGACGCTCTTTCTCCTGACGTACTCCAACCCGCTCGGAACGCCGAGCGGTCCAACCCGCTTCCCCTCCCTGCGCGTCCGGATCTTCGGTGACGCCCGGCAATCCCATGATCGACATCCGCACCGCGGCGGCCTTCGCACGCCGCTTCCAAGGACAGGTGATCGTCGCCAAGCTCGGCGGAGCGTGCCTCGCCCGTCCCGGCCTGCGCCGGCGGTTGGCCGAGGACCTGGCCATCGTCCAGGGGCTGGGGGCGCGGCTGGTCCTCGTCCACGGCGCCGGCCCCCAGGTCGACGCCCTCCAGCGGGCCCTGGGGGAAGAACCGCACAAGGTCGCGGGGCGCCGGGTCACCAGCGCCCTGGGCCTGCGCGCCCTCCGCCAGGCGACCCAGGGGGAGCTCAGCGGTGAGCTCGCAGCCCTGGTGACCGGGGCCGGGGCCCGGGCCCTCGGCCTGTGCGCCGGCAGCGCGGGGATCCTCGTGGCGAAGCGTCGGCCGCCGGTCGTCACGGATGAGGGCACGGTGGACTTCGGTCACGTCGGCGATCTGGTGGCCTGTGACGTCGAACCCCTGCGGGTCCTGCTCGAGCAGGGCCTCACCCCGGTGCTCGCACCACCGGCCGGAGATGGCCAAGGGGGTTTCCTGAACGTCAACGCGGACCTCGCGGCGGCCTGGATCGCCGCCGCCCTCGGGGCCCACAAGTTGGTCCTCTGCACGTCGGCTCCGGGCATCCTGACCGCGCCGGATGATCCGAGCAGCCTGGCCTCGACCCTGACCCTGGCGGAGCTCCTCGAGCTCGAAGAGGCCGGGGTTCTGCGGGACGGGATGGCGGTCAAGGCCTGCGCGATCCGCGCGGCCCTCGAAGGTGGCGTGCCGCGGGTGCACGTCGTCTCGGGGACGAGCGAGGACGGGCTCCTCGGCGAGCTGTACACGACCCACGGGACCGGGACCCTGATCACGCCGACCGGCGAGGCCCAGACGGACCTGCCCCCCATGGCCGCGGCCCACGCCCCCGGCACCACCCCCGCGGAGGTCCTGCCGTGACCCTGCTGGACGACCCCTGCGCGCTGTTGTCCGCGCTGGTCGCCGTCCCGTCGGTCAGCGGCGCCGAGGGCGAGCTGGCCGACCGGATCGAGGCCCTGGCCGGAGCAGCGGGCCTGGCCCTCGAACGCCTCGGGGACAACCTGGTCCTGCGGGTCGGTTCGGGAGCCCCGGACCAGCCACGGCTGCTGCTCAATTCCCACCTGGACACGGTCCCCTTCGGCGAGGGGTGGACCGGAGACCCCCTCGACGCGCAGTGGCGCGCCGGACGCCTGACCGCCCGGGGCGCGAACGACGCGAAGGCCAGCGTCGTCGGGATGCTGTGCGCCGCCCACGCCCTGGCCGGCGAGGACCTGCCGGGGGAGTTGCTGGTCGCGCTGACCACCGAGGAGGAGACCACGAACGCCGGGATGGCCGCGGTGCTGTCCCACCTGGGTCCGCCGGACGCGGCGGTGACCGGGGAACCGACGGGGCTGGAGGTCGTCCGGGCCCAGGGCGGTTTGGTGGTCCTGGAGGCCCGCTGGAGCGGGCGGTCCTGTCACGCCGCCCACGTGGCCCGGGCGCCCCACGACAGCGCCCTGTTGGCGGCGGCGCGCGCGGTGGCCGCGTTGCCCGAGCACCTCGAGCTGCCCGAGCCCCATCCGCTGCTCGGTCCGAGCACGATCGCCCCCACCGTGCTGCGGTCCGGGGAACGGCACAACGTGGTCCCCGACGCGGCCACGCTCGTGCTCGACGGACGCATCGCGCCCCCCTACGGCGCAGAGGACTGCCTGGATCTCGTGCGTTACGCCCTGCCGGGTGCCGAGGTCTCGGTGCGCTCGGCGCGCCTGGGCCCGGTCGAGACCGCCCCGGATCATCCGCTGGTCCTGGCCGCCCTCGAAGCCGCCGGCCGGGATGCGCCGATCGGTTCCAACGGCCTCTCGGACATGGCCCTCTTGCCGGGGATCCCCGCGGTCAAGTGCGGGCCCGGCGAGACCACCCGCTCCCACACGCCCGACGAATACGTCCTCGCCGACGAGGTGCTCGCGGGGGCCCGCTTCTACCGGCGCCTCGTCCCCCGCGCCCTGGCGGCGATGAACACCCAAGAGGTTCCCTCATGAGCAGCGCAGACGACCGGACCGACGCACGCTTCCATCGTCCGATCTGGGACCGGGGCGAGGCCTACGACCCGGACATGCTGGCGTTCACGATCGGCGACGACTGGCAACAGGACGAACGCCTGGTCGAGATCGACATCCGCGGTTCCCTGGCCCACGCGGCGGGCCTCCTGCGCGTCGGGCTCCTGACCGTCGCGGACCACGATCGGATTCGGCGCGGTCTCGAAGACCTGTTGGCCGCCTACCGAGCCGGTCGGTGGGCCATGGAACCGGGCGACGAGGATGTGCACTCCGCGGTCGAGCGGCGTCTGATCGACGCGATCGGCGACGCGGGCAAGCGCCTGCACACCGGGCGCAGTCGCAACGACCAGATCGCCGTGGACCTGCGGCTTTGGTTGCGCGAGGCCCGGGCCGCGGTGATCGAGGAGGGGCACGCGCTGCTCGCCGCCTTCGACACCCTGGTCGCAGAACGGGGGGCCCTCCCGTTGCCGGGCTACACCCACCTGCGCCGGGCGATGCCCGCTTCGCTCGCCCTGTGGGCCGGCGCCCACCGGGGCGCGTTCGCGGCCAGCCTCGAGGAGCTCGCGCAGGCCGACACGCGCCTGCGGACGTGCCCCCTGGGCAGCGGTGCGGGGTACGGCGTGCCCCTGGATCTGGACCGGGCCGGCGTCGCCGCGGAGCTGGGCTTCGAGGAACCCGAGGAGCCGGTGACCCTGACCCAGCAGATCCGCGGGCGAGCCGAGCTCGCCTACCTGACGGGACTCGAAGGTCTGGCCCTCGACCTGGGCAAGCTGGCCGCCGACCTGTGGTTGTTCACGACGACGGAGTTCGGGTTCGCCCGCCTTCCCGTCGAGCTGACGACCGGGTCGTCCCTGATGCCCCACAAACGCAACCCCGATCTCCTCGAGCTGATCCGCGCCCATGCGCGGCAGGTCGTCGCCGAGCGTGCGGCCCTGCTGGATCTCCTGCGCGACCTGCCCCTCGGGTACCACCGGGACTTCCAACTCCTGAAGCCCCCGCTGTTCCGCGCTTCGGACCGCATCCTGCGGATGCTCCCCCTGATGGCAAGGACAGTGCAACTGCTGGAGTGGGACGAGGCCGAGCTGCACGCCAGCGCCGCCGATCCGAGCTTGGCCGCCACCGGACACGCACTGGAGCGGGCGGCCCGCGGTGAGGCGTTCCGCGACGCCTATCGGGATGCCAGCCGGTCCACAACAGCAAACTCCTGAAGACGCTTTCACATACCAATGTCAAGACCGCTGCCATCAAGAAAGTCGGCATTCCACCATTGAAACTCGGGAAAAGGTGACAACCCATCCCGAGGGAACTACTCGATCCCGATATTGCAATAGAGTTCGGTATATCCAGCCCCCATGAATGATCTGTCCTTGGCCTAAGACCCCATCAGTCGATACCACTGTCCCATGGCAAAACGGAAAGCAAGCAGGAGCAAAACCTCAAAAACCAAGGCGACCTCGTCCAAGGCCAAGCGCCGCGGGCGACCGCGGGGGCCGAACCGCTCGGACGAGGCCATCCTGGCCGAGCTCGAGGAGCAGCTGGCGGCGATGCAGAAGCGCGTCGACATGGGCCGCAAGTTCACCCCCGAAAAGGTCTTCGAAGAGCGCGAGCGGCTCGAGCTCTCGGCCGCCGACTACGCCGTCTTGGTCGGAGTGACGCCCCTGACGATCTACAACTGGGAGCACGGTCGTAGCAAGCCGCGGGCAGCGCAGCTCGAGCGTTGGCTCGACGTGTTCGGGATCACCAAGAGCAAGGCCTGGGACCAGCTCGGCTACGAGTAGCCACCGCCCCACCCGAGGGCCCTGAATGCCCCCGGTCCCGGCGCGATCCATGGGCCCCTCGATCCGGCACGGCCATCGAGGGGGGGCCGGCTGTTTTCCCTCGGTGTCGTCCTACTGGACGACGATCGGCACGACGTCGGTGATCTCGTCCAGGGAGACCGGCCCGAGGGAGATCGCGACGGCGGACGCGTAGACCACCGTCCCGGGCGGGGAGGTGATCAGGAAGGACGGCGTGGAGCCCTCCCCGCCGGCGTCCAGCAGCGCGCTGAAGATCGAGGGGCTGGACAGGGTGGACAGCAGCGTCGCGTCGAAGGACAAGCCCAGGTCACGGCCGTCCATCAGGGGCAACTGGAAGTTCCCCGGACCTCCGGAGGCCAGGGCCCAGACGAACTTGGCTCCCCCACCGCCGGGGTCGAAGCCCGAGAAGTCGAACTGGGCCGTGCCCCCGCTGACCGCACCGATCGGGGTCAGGGTCTGGGGCCGCAGACCGCCGGTCCGGACCTCCTCGACCCCGCTCCCATCCGCCCGCCACAGGGCCAGGTAGTTGCCGTAGACCGGGTTGTAGGCGAGCTCGACGTAGTCCGCGTCCGCGTCCGCGATCAGGTCCAATTCCACCGGGGCGGAGAAGCTCAGGCCCCCGTCCCGGGAGAGCGCCGCCGGCACGAAACCGCCGCTGCCACTGGTGACCCCGTCGCCCCCGTCGAAGGCGATCAACACCGTGTCCGCCTCCCCGGGAAGGGAGGGACTCTCGATCCGCGCCTCGGCCCCGCCGAGGCCGGACTCGGTCCACAGGGAGTCCGGGGGCTCGAAGCCGGTCCCCGACACCGGGAACGTCGACGTGAAGACCTCGGGCGCGCCGTTGCGGTCGTCTTCCCAGGCCACGACCAGGTTGCCCGAGCGGGTCACGTGCGGGGTCGCCCCTTCGATCTCGCTGCCGCTCGGCGGCGTGGACACCAGGGCTCCGGTGGTCCAGTTGACCCCCCGATCCAGGGACAGGGAATAGCGCAGCTCGTCGCTGCCGGTCACGGGGCTCGTCCCGATGTAGGTCACCAGGAACCGGTCGCCGCGCACCGCCAGGCGGGTCTCGCTTTCGAGGCTGAGCTGATCCGAGCCACGGGAAACCAACACGTCGAAGTCCAGCCAGGTGAGGCCGCCGTCCAGGCTGCGCTGGTAATAGACCTCGAAGGCGTCCGGCGCGTTGGTGTCCTCGGCCCACACGACGTGGGCCTCGAAGCCGTCCGCGTGGAGGTTCGGTTCCCGGGCGGAGAAGGCCGTGGCCGGGGAGTTCGTCATCGGGACCGCAGCCCCGAAGCTGGCACCGGAGTCGTGGGAGGCGACCACCCGGGGCCGCAGGGGGATGAAGGAGTTGTCCGAGTCCAGGCGCAGAATGTAGATGTGATCCCCGGCCGGGTCCGGCGACACCGCCATGATCGCCCGCGGGGACTTGCTCGTCCCGCCCACGCCGTCGTCCAGGGACAGCTCGGGCCCGAAGCTCGCGCCCCCATCGGTCGAGCGGGAGAACAGGACTTCCCCGTCCCCGGTCCCGAGGTCGAGCTCGCGCCAGCTGACGTAGATGTTCTGGCCCACGACGGCGACGGCGCTCGAGTCGATGAACGTCAGCGCGAAGGACCCGCCGGCGTGGGGTGCGCGGTCGACGCGCAGGGGCACGCTCCAGTCGACCCCGCGCCCGTCGGAGACCGAGCAGAAGACCTGGAGTTGGATCTCGTCCACCCATACCGCCGCGGTCAGATCCCCGTCGGAATCGATCGCCAGGCGCGAGCCGACGCCGGCGATCCCCGGGTGGAGGTCCACGGGGATCCGCGGGGCCTGGGCCGTGGCCGGGGCGCAGAGCAGACCCACCAAGCCGATGGTGGCCGCCAGGGCACGCGGGAGGGGGAGCACAGAACGGTTGCAGCGCATGGAGAATCGCGAATCTGGCCGCGCGGGGCGGAGCTGCCGCCGCAGGGGATGTCTCTAGCGGCCTCTAGTCGGCCCGCTCAGAAGGGTACCACGGGAGCCGAAAAGACCCGGGCGGGAGGACTCTCCCCGGGCCCCCGGAAAGCCTTTCCCGTCCGGCGGAGCGGCCCCCCTCAGGTCCACAGGGGCGGGGGCGGCCGCCAGCGCTCCAGGGCCTCCAGCAGGCCCTCGGGGGTGTCCGCCACGAGGATGCGCTGGCGCTGCTCGGCCTTCAGGAAGCCCTCCTCGGTGCAGCGGTCCAACTGCTGGAGGATCGGGTCCCAGTAGCCCTCCACGTTGACGAAGCCCACGGGCTTCTCGTGGAGGCCCAACTGCGCCCAGGTCAGGGCTTCGAAGACCTCGTCCAGGCTGCCCATGCCCCCGGGCAGGGTGACGAACCCCTGGGAGAGGGAGTGCATCAGCTCCTTGCGGGTATGCATCGACTCGACCCGGTGGAGCTCGGTCATGCCGGTGTGCGCCAGCTCGCGCTCCTCCAGGTGGATCGGGATCACACCGATCGCCTCCCCCCCGGCCCCGAGGGCCCCGTCGGCCACGGCCCCCATCAGCCCGGTGCGACCGCCGCCGGTCACGAGGCCCCAGCCCCGGCGGGCGATCCGGGCGCCGGTGTCCCGGGCGATCTCGGCGTACAGGGGCTTCCGGCCCGCGTGGGCACCGCAGAACACGCACAGCCTTCGGATCGTGGCAGACATGGCGGCACGATAGGGCGGTGCCCTGCTCCCCTCCTCCGGGGCCCCGGGATTTCTCCGCATTTTCCCCAAGGGGAGCCCCCCTCCACCCGTCGGGAGGACGGACGCACGCAGCGATGACACCGAACCGCGAGATGGAGCCAGCCACGGAAACCGGCGACCGACGACACGGCCCCCCGGGGGAGCCCCCCGGGCGGGACTTCGTGTTGTCCGCCCTGGAGCGCCACGAGCGCTCGCTCCTGATCCTGGCCGCCCGCATCACGGGTGACTCCGACCGGGCCCGCGACGTCGTCCAGGAAGTCTTCCTACGCCTCTGCCGCACGGAGCGGTCCGAGGTCCAGGATCACCTGGCGGCCTGGCTGCACACCGTTTGCAGGAATCAGGCTCTGGACGTCAAACGGAAAGAAAGACGCATGACCGAGCTCGCATCCCAAACCGCCCAGCAGCGCGTGGACAGCAGTCCGACGCCTGCCCAGGCGGCCGAACGGGTCGATGAGGTCGGAACGGTACTCGGAAGCCTCGCCCGCCTGCCCGAGAAGCAGCGCGAGGCCCTCGAGCTGAAGTTCCGCCATGGACTCACCTACAACGAGATCGCGGCCGCGATGCAGACCTCCGCCGGCAACGTCGGCTGGCTGTTGCACCACGGCCTGAAAGCACTGCGCGAGCGCCTCAAGGCCCTCGCGATCGAACCGAACGCCCTGGAGCAGGGGGGCGGCAGCCTCGAGGGAGCCACGCGATGAAGAACGAAACGAACACCACGAACGATGCGCTGCTCCCGGAAGACGACGCGCGCCTGACGGCCTACGCCCTCGGCGAATTGGATGCGCCGGAGCGGGCCCGGATCGAAGAGCTGCTCGAGCGGGACCCCGCGGCGCGCGCCCAGGTGGACGAGCTGCGGCTCCTCGGGGACACGTTGCAACGGGAGCTGAACGGCGCGTCCATGCCCGCGCCGGCTCCCCTGACCGCAGCCCAGCGGGAGGCGATCGCCGCCGCTGCGGGCGGCGCTCCGGTGGGGACTCCGCGCGGGAAACTCCTCAGCTCCCCCTGGTTCCAGGGTGTGAGCACCTTGGCCGCCCTGGCCCTGGCCGCGACGCTGATCCAGGTCTTCTCGGGTGCCCGGGCAGAGATCCAGGACGACGTGAGTGTCGCGCATCGGGAAACGGCGAGCTCGGCTTCGACCCCGGAGCCCAGCGAACGCCGGCTGCGGGACATCGGCTACGCAGCCGGAAGCGACGACGGTGATCACGACGGACGCTACTCCGGCGATTCCTCCACCGTCGCTCCCGCCGGCGAGGCCCTCGCCGGCGCAGGTCCGGTGCGCGATCAAGGCAAGGCTCGTCCGACCGGGGAGACGGGCTCCGAGACCCTTCGCCAAGACGACCTCAGCGCCCTGGCGAAACCGCGGACGAGCGTTCCCTCGTCGCGGGCCCAGCAGCAGGTGTTGGACGAGGAGCAGGACCGCGAGGAGTCCGTCTTCCGCGCGGAGGTCGCCGAGCAGCCGTCATCGGGCCTCCTGGCCGACGGCCAGAACAGCGCGAACACCCTGACCCTGTCCAAGGGGGTCCCGGAGGAGAAGTCCAACCCCCCGGCCCCCACGCCCCAGGCCGAGCGGCGCGTCAGCACCGGCGGAGGTGCCTACCGCGGACCCGGGGACACCACTCCGTCCTCCTCCGGCGCCCTGCGCGGACTCGGGCACTCCGGGAATCCGGCGCCCTCCTCCCCCGGCCGCGCAAAGGCCCCCGGGGGATCGGGCCCCGGCTCGCCGGCGACCGGCGCCTCCACCGGGGCTCCGAGCGGCGCCGACGGGTTCTTCCTCGGCCGTGGATCCGCCGAGGGTCGCCGCCGCGAGTCCCGTCGGGGGGAAGCCGACGACGTCACCACCGGCGCGCGCACCCTGCGCGAGCTCGAGCGTGCGGCGGTCGGGAACGAGGGCTACGACCGGTTGCCGGAGAACCCCTTCACGGCGGTCCTGGTCGACCCCCGTTCGACCTTCTCGATCGACGTCGACACGGCCTCCTACGCCAACGTCCGGCGCTTCCTGCGCCAGGCGCAGCTCCCCCCCCGTGAAGCGGTCCGCATCGAGGAGATGGTCAACTCCTTCTCCTACGCCTATCCGGCCCCGACGGACGAGCACCCCTTCGCCGTGCACGCCGAGATCGTGAACGCGCCCTGGAAAGCGGGGCACAAGCTCCTGCGGATCGGTCTGCAGGGCGCCCTTCCGACCGCCGAGGAGCCCAGCGGCCGCAACCTGGTCTTCCTGGTCGACGTCTCGGGTTCGATGAACAGCGCCGACAAGCTGCCCCTGGTGCAGCACTCCCTGGAGATGCTGGTCGAATCCCTGCGTCCCCAGGACACCATCGGCCTCGTCACCTACGCGGGTCAGTCGGGCATCGCGTTGCAACCCACGCCGGTCGCGGAGAAGGAGATCGTCCTCGCGGCGATCCAAGGTCTGCGCTCCGGGGGTTCGACCAACGGGGCCGCCGGGATCGTGGACGCCTATCGCCTGGCCCAGGAGCATTTCGTCGAGGGTGGCGTGAACCGCGTCGTGCTCGCGACCGACGGGGACTTCAACGTCGGGGTCAGCGACCGCTCGGGCCTCGAGCGACTGATCGCGCAGAAGCGCGAGACCGGCGTCTTCCTCAGCGTCCTGGGCTTCGGCCAGGGCAACCTGAAGGACTCCCAGATGGAGGCCCTGGCCGACAAGGGCAACGGCAACTACGCCTACATCGACTCGATCCGGGAAGCCCGCAAGGTGCTGGTGCGCAACCTGGACGGCACCCTCGAGACGATCGCCAAGGACGTCAAGCTGCAGCTCGAGTTCAACCCCCTGCGCGTGCAGTCCTTCCGCCTGATCGGCTACGAGAACCGCGTGCTCGCCCACACCGACTTCAACGACGACAAGAAGGACGCCGGCGAGATCGGCGCCGGGCACAGCGTCACCGCGCTGTACGAGATCGTCCCGGTCGGTGCGAACCTGGCCGGAACGCCGCCCCTGAAGTACCAGGACGTCGAGGTGCCCAGCACCCCCACCGAGGCGGCCCACTCCGGTGAGGCCCTGACGATCCAGCTGCGCTACAAGCGCCCCGAGGGCGACACCAGCGAGCTGCTCACGGTGCCGGTCCTGGACGCCGAGACCTCCTTCGAGGAGGCCTCCCAGGAGACGCGCTTCGCGGCCGCGGTGGCCTCCTTCGGCATGCTGCTGCGGGGTTCGGAGCACGCCGGCGCGACCAGCTTCGAAGCGGTCCACGGCTGGGCCGACGGCGCCCTCGGCGGAGACCCGGACGGGGACCGCCGGGAGTTCCTGACCCTCGTGGACTGGGCGATCCAGGCTTCCCTGCGCTCGGGTTCCACCAACGAGCGCTCCCGCTGAGCGGACGACCCGCCCGGTCCAGGCAGCCCCGCACCTCCCCCGGGAGGTGCGGGGCTGCTGCGTTTCCCGGCGAACGCCCGGCCCCGGGGGCGCACCGACGGGATTTCGCCATTTCCACCGACGCTTTGCGCCGTTTTGGCCGTCTCAAGGGGAGACACCCCGGGGCGGGCCCGCCGGACCGAAGGGCCGTCGAATGCGCACTCAGGGCCCAAAAAACGGGCAAAACCTTCCATGTCGCTTTACGTTTCTCCCCCGTGACGCGGGAATCTGCGTAGCCTAGGAATAAGTCGCGAACAAAACCCCCCCGGCCCCCCTCTCAACCCACAGATCCCTCCCCAAGCCAACTCTCCCGAGGCCAGCGGTCCCCTTTCCGTGTCCCGCGGCAACCGTCTCCTCGGAAGGACCCGAACCAACCACCGCCTGCTCGCCGCCATGCAGCCGTCCACCGCCACCACCTCCTCCGCCGCTCTCCTCGGTCTGTTCCTGTTCGCCGCCGCGCCGGCGGGGGCTGCACAGGTCCCAGCAGGAGCCGCGCAGGGCACACAGCAGCAGGTCACCCAGCAGCAGGTCACCCAGCAGCAGGTCACCCAGCAGCAGGTCACCCAGCAGCAGGCAGCCCAGCAGCAGGCAGCCCAGCAGCAGGCAGCCCAGCAGGGCGCCGCCGCCGTGGCCCCGGGGTCCATCCTGCACAGCCAGGTCCTCTGGAACCCCGCTGGAGGGGTCACGGTCGTCGCGCGGGGGTCCCTCGGGGTCCCGAGCGCGGCCACGTCGACGTGCTGGGACAACTCGAACACGCCCCCCCTGGCCGGGAGCTTCCCCGCCGGGGACGAGGTGGTCGACTGGGGGGTCAAGGCCTGCCTGAAGACCGGGGTCGTGCGCTCCTACCAGATCGCCTACCAGACCACCGCCCTGGACACGGTCGCGGGCGGCCCGGGGGCGGCGATGACCCTGGCCTTCTACGAGGGCGCCAACGGGAACGGCGTCCTGGGGACCGAGACGGCACGCTACTCCCTGACGGGCATGCCCGCCTCGGGCACGGCCGGGGCGGTGACCACGCACACGGTCAACGTGGACCTGGGGGACTTCCCGTTCTGCCTGGCCGACGGACAGATCGGCTTCGGCTTCACCAGCGACGACGGCGTCACCCAATCCCTCCTGACCCCGGCGCCGAACCCGGCCCTCGGAACCCAGAACCTGCTGGACCACTACAGCCCTTCCCCGGCCAGTGCGAACAGCTTCGTAGGCACCTTCGACCTCGGGATGGGCTCGCCCTTCGCCTCCCTGTACCTGCGGGTGCAAGAGGACGACGGCACGATCCAGGCCAGCGCGACGGTGGTCAACGGCTCGGGATTCAACCCCCTGGTGTTCAGCGAGATCACTCCGGCGGTGCTCGGGACGACCTGGCTGACCAAGGTCGACCTGACGGACTACCCCAACTCGAACTTCACCGCGGTCGTGCTGACGACGACCTCCCCCCTGATCGTTCCGACGGCCTTCGGAGAGGTGCTGGTCAACCTGGCCGACCCCGGGGCGATCGCGAGCCTCTCGTTCGGCATCCACGCCCTCGACGTCCCGAAGGACACCTTCATCCTCGGGCAGACCTTCCACTCCCAGGGGGCCATCTTCCGTTCGTCGAGCACGCCGGTGTTCACCAACGGCATCGACGTCGTCCCCGGTTTCTGAGCACGAGGTGCGTCGGATGATCCGTCCTTCTCTTCCCCTCGGCCTTCCCCTCGGCAGGCACTCGGTCCTGGCCGCCGCCGCCAGCTTCGCCCTGTGCGCCCCGGCGACCCTCTCGGGTTCGCCCCAAGCCCATCCGGCTCCGCAGGTCGGATCCGCGCAGGTCGGACCCCAGCAGGTCGGATCCCAGCGGAGTGGCGCGCCCCAAGGGATCCCCCTGACCGGGCATCCCGATTCGCCGACGCCCGTCGTCGTCGACGCCTGGACCGGCCAGGTCCTGTCCGTCGGGATCCCCCTTGGAAGCCCGCGGGCGACGGCCCCGGGAACGGCGGGCGGCACGACCTCGATCTCCACGTCGATGTGCTTCGACAACGCGGCCCTCAGCGGGTTCGCGGGCGCTCCGCCGGTCGGGGTCGAGGTCGTCGATTGGGGCGTCAAGGGCTGCCAGGGCACGGGGCTCGTCACGCGCCTCGCCATCGGGTACTCGACCACGGCCCTGGACCCCAGCGTCGGAGGCCCGGGCGCCTCCCTGGGCTTCGCACTATACGAGGGCACCGCGGGCTTCGGAGTCATCGGGACCGAGCGCACGCGCTTCGACCTGTCCGGCTTGCCGGGCGTGGTGTCCGGAAGCCAACCGATCACCTACGCCCTGTTCCTGGACTTCGGCATCACGCCCCTGCAACTCGGCGACGGGAACCTCGGTTGGGGCTTCCACGCGAAGGATGGGGTCACCGGTCCGCTCCTGACCTTTGCGCCGGACCCGGCCCTCGGAACCCAGGACCTCCTGGACCTGTACTCCCCCGCGCCGGCCAACGCCACGAACTACGTGACGACCGGCCCGCCCTTTCCGGGACTCAACACCGGCTCGATCGCCCTCCAGGTGGAAGAGCTGGACCCCGACCCCCTGGCCTTCACGGTCGTCGACCCGGGCAACGGGACCAACCCCCTGGTCCTGTCCGAGGTCCAGGGCGCGGTCATCGGGGAAACCTGGGTCGGCATGGTCGACCTGAGTGGCTTCCCCGGGGCGGTGTTCACGGCCATCGGGGTGTCCGAAGGGGCCTACACCCCGATCCAAACCAGCTTCGGCGAACTGCTCGTCAACCCGAGCGACCCCGGCTTCTTCGTGGACGTCGGCTTCGGTCTCCATGGGCAACCGGTCCTGCCCCGCGTCGATCTCGTGGACCGCACCTTCCGCGCCCAGGCCGCGGTGCTGCTGTCCCCTTCGGGGATCCAATTCACGAACGCGCTGGTCGTCTCGACGGGCTTCTAGCGTCCGGGCTCAGACACTCGCCGGCAGCGCAGGGCCGCCGACGGAGGGACCGCCGGAAGAAGGGAGCACCGAAGGGACGGGGCCACCGGCCAGGTCCGGGCGCTCGCGGTGCGTCAGTCCGCGCCGACGCGGTCCATCTGGGCCCGCAGCCGGCTGACACGGTCCACGTCGACCGGCCGGGGTAGCTCCCCGTCGGTCTTCAGTGCCGTCCCCACGATCGCTCCCCGCACCTGGGGTAGCAGCTGAGCGGCATTGCCTTCGGTCAGGCCCGAGCCGATCAGAATGCGCTGCGGTCCGACGGCCGCGGCCACCCGCGCCAGCTCGTCCTCGCTGGGCTCGCCCCCGGTCCGCGTCCCGGACACGATGACGAGGTCGGCGCGGCCCCGTTCCAGGGTCTCGAGAGCCGCCTCCTCGATCGGTCGCGGCGACAGGGGGGCGGCGTGTTTGACGTGGACGTCGGCCAGAATGAGGGCCTCCGGCGCCAGGTGCTCCCGCTCGCGCAGGAGCTCGGCGGCCCGTCCTTCGAGCAGGCCCTGGTCGGTCACCATGGCCCCGACGTGGACGTTGACCCGCAGGAACGAGGCCGCGGTCACGGCGCACAGGGCCAGGGCCGAACGGGAGTCGTTGCGCAGGACATTCACGCCGATCGGCAAGCCTGGAGCCGCGGACGCGACCGCCTGGACCCCGAGGGCCATGGCCGCGACCGTCTCGGGGGGCACCGTCTCCGGGAAGAACGGCGCGTCCCCGAAGTTCTCCACCAGGATCGCGTCGGCCCCGCCCTCGGCGCAGGCTTCGGCGTCCGCAACCGCCAGGCGCAGGGTCTCCTCCAGGCTCTCCTCCGATCCTCCGGGGGAGCCCGGCAAGGGACGCAGGTGGACGACCCCCACCAGCACCGGACGCGGGTCCGTGAGGCGCTCGGGCAGGCCCCGCCGGAGGCGCTCAGGCAAGCCCTGCCGGAGGTCGTGTTGGCCCGTCGCCTGTCGTTCGCGGCTCACGGTGGGCTCGGGGAAGAGCAGGCGTCCGCGCGGGTCAAGCGAGGCTGGCCAGGAGGGCGTCCGCCTGACCGGCGGGGTCCTGGGTGTCGATGGACTGCTCGATGCGTCCATCGGTTCCCACGACGTAGGTGTAGCGCTTCGCGTAGCCCTCGTCGGCCGAGTCACAGGCGCCGAAGGCCAAGCCCATGGAGCGCCCGGGATCCGACAGCAGGGGGAACGGGAACGTGAACTTGTCCCGGAAGGCGCGGTTCTCTTCGACCGAATCGAAGGAGACGCCGAACACGCTCACGCCCAGGGCCTCGAAGTCGCGGGTTCGATCACGGAACCCGCAGCCTTGGAGCGTTCACCCGGGGGTGTCGGCCTTGGGGTAGAACCACAGCACGTAGCGCTTGCCGGCCAGATCGGCGGAACGCACGACCTGGCCGTCCTGATCCGTGCCTTCGAACGCGGGAGCCTCGGAACCGACCGTCAAGAGAGCCATGAAGACACCTGGGCAAGGATGGCGTGCGCAGCCAGCCGAAGCGCCCGCCGCGCGGGGGATCCGAGGATCGGCGACCCGGGGATCCGTGCGGGGGAATGCACGCTGGCGCGTGGATGGGGCCAGAGGGGGGAATCGAACCCCCGACCACTGCTTTACGAAAGCAGAGCTCTACCGCTGAGCTACTCTGGCGAGAACAGATCGGTGGGACCGAGCAAGCGATCCGAACCGGGGCGCGAAAGCATACCTTCGCGCCCACGTCCGTCCAGAGCGCAGGGCCCAGAACACGCTGCGGAGGGGCGCGGGACGCGGCCCCTACGCACAAGGGCCGGATCCCCACGCAGGGGATCCGGCCCTTGTGCTCAGGTCGCGGCCGGGGCCGCGGGACCGGTCAGGAGCCGGCGCCGGCGCGGACGGCCCGGACGATCTCGGCGCGGACTTCCGCGGACAGGTCCAGGCGTCCCAGGGCGTTCGCCGTCGCCAGGCGGACCCCCTGGGGGGCGTCCGAGCGGCAGACTTCGATCAGGCCGGACAGGGTGGTCTCGTCGGCGGTACCGACGCGGCCGAACACGCCGGCCAGGGCGCTGGCCGCTGCGACGCGCAGGCCCTCGGAGCGCTCTCCGTCCGTGACGACCGCGGCCATGGCGGCCAGGTCACCGGTGCCGCCGACGCGGCCCAGGGCACCCAGGGCGGGCGTCGCGACCTCGTCCGGGCGGTTCTGGAGCACGCTGGTCAGGGCAGCGGCGGTTGCCCCCAGGTCGCCGAGTCCGGCGGCCGCGAGGTGCGACAGGGCCGAGGCGGAGCGGGCCGCCAGGGCGTTGGCTTCTTCGCGGTCGGCGTTCATGCGCTCGGCCATGGCCTCGATGACCGTCGCCGCGCCGTCGGCCCCGGAGATGATCCCGGCGGCCTTGTCGCCGTACAGCTCGCCGGCGGCCTCGGCGTCGCCCGCGACCATCACGACCGGCACGCCGGCCAGACGCTCGTCGCGCTCCAGCTCTGCCAGGACCTGGAAAGCCGTGACGCCACCGGGCTCGTCCGAGACGACGACCACATCGGTCCCGGGCAGGGTGCGCAGGCCGACCAGCCCGCGGGCCCCGTTCTCGAAGGGGGTCGCCATGACGCCGTCGGCGGCCAGGGCGCTGATCAGGGCTTCGCGCCGGGCGTCATCGGAGTCGATCACGACGGCGATGCGCACGACCTCGCGGCCGGTCGCCTGGGCCAGGGCCGCCACGGTCGCGGCGGAGGGAGCCTGGCCGGAACGGACGGCGATGTGGCCGAGGGCGATGGCCGCCTCGCCCCGCACCGCACCGCTGGAGGAGACCTCCAGGGCACGCTCGAGGTTGGGGGTCGCGGCGGTGGCGCTTTCGGCCAGGGCCTGCACGACCCCGGTGGCCGCGGTCGAGTCCCCGGCGCCGAGGGCCCATCCGAGGGCGCTGTCCAGGGCGGCCGTGCCGGCCACGCCGACGGCCAACTGGTCCGAGGCCAGACGGTCCCGCCAATCGCCGATGTCCATCCCGACGGCTTCGCGGGAGTCGAGCTCCGCTTCCTGGGCGGCGATGGTTCCCGCCAGGGCGGCCAGGGCCTCGGAGGAGGACGGGTCGATCGCCAGGGCGTTGGCGAAGGCCTTCTTGGCCATTTCGGACGCGTACAGGTAGCGCGGCACGTCCGTGGGCGTGATGCCGGTGCCTTCCCAGTGCCAGACCACGTCGGAGACCTGGTGCGGTGCGAGCACCGCGGGGTCCTGGCGGTAGTAGCGCTCGCCCTTCGCGAGCAGCTGGGAGACCGCGTCGGTGTTTCCACCGCAACGGGCCAGGGATTCGGCCGCCGCGTCCCGGACCGCGCCGTCGGCGTCGTTCGCGGCGTGGTGTGCCAGCTCGCCGTTGGCGCGCGGGTCGGCGATGTACCCCAGGGTCAGGGCGATGTTGCGGCGCAGGAACGGGTCCGGGGAGTTGAGCCCCTCGAGCATCGGCGGGACGACGTCGTCACCCATGCGGGTCAGGGCCTGCATGAAGACGACGCGGCGGTCCCCGTTCTCCTGGTCGGCGAGGCCGTACAGGAGGAACGGCACCGCGTATTCCCCGTGGTCGCCGGCCAGCTTGCGGATCGCGCGGGTCCGCACGCCCACGTTCTCGTCCTGGACCTCCTGCAACAGGGCCCGGATCGCGTCGGGGTCGTTCTGACGCTCCTTACGACCGATCGAGGCCAGGTCCAGGAAGCGGCGGGCCACCAATTCCATCTCGCCACTCTCGACGAGCATCCGCAGCCAGATGTCCTCGTCCACCGATTGCCAGAGGTCGTAGGCGGCCTCCTGGCCCGGATCCAGGGCGAGCACCCGCTGGAACGCGCGCAGCGCATCGTCCTTGCGGCCTTCGCGAAGCGCCTGCACGCCCTCTTCGAACGTGTCAGAGACCTCGTCGGCGGCGAAAGCGGGAGCTTGGAGCGCGGTGGCGATGGCCAAGAGTCCCACGGGGAGGACCAGGTGCCGGCGCATTCCGATCATGACGACCTCGAGTACAGGGGAAGGTGCGCCGCCCCCGGAGGGAGGACGGCGGTGAGCGATGGACGGTGAAGTGGACGCTGAAGGGGGAGGGAGACGAACGGCGGCGCCCGGTTGACGGGGCTCCGACTCGCGCGACATCCGGGGACGTCGCGTCGGGGCACCGGGGCGCTCCGCACGTTCCCGCGTCCTTTCCGGCCGGACTGCGCCTGGAAAGGCACGCAACAACCCGAAAAGGAGGGGCTCGCGGGATGATACCGAGGGGGGTCAGCGGGTCAAGCGCCACCGAAGGCGGCACCCGTGGCCCCCCGGGCGCCTCCCCTACCGCTCATGGGAGGCCCGGTGACGGTTCTGTCCTGGAGAAGCCCCGCGGCTCGCCCGCGACGGCCTCGACCCAGGGGCTGAGCTTGCCCAGCACATGGCCACCCCGGGCTCCGGTGGCGCCGGGCAGGGTCGACCCCTCTCCGCGCACCCAGCGGGCGGCGAGCACCGCGAAACACAGGGCCTCCCGGGCGTCCGGGTCGACGCCGGCGGCGGCCCCGGGGAGCACCCGACCGGGGAACCCCTCCCGCAGGCCCGCGAGGAGCGGGCGGTGGTGGACCCCCCCACCGGCGACCACCAGGACGGCCGGGGGGTCCTGGCCCGGCGGAGCGCCCCAGCGTTCGAGGGCCCCCAGGACCGACAGGGCCACGGCCCGGGCCGCGGAGGCGAGCAGGTCGGGGGTCGTCAGGGACTCTCCCCAGGCCAGGGCCCGTTCCAGGAACGCGGCCCCGAAGGTGTCGCGCCCGGTGGTCTTGGGGGGCTCGAGGTCCAGGAAGGGGTGCTTCAGGAGCGTCTCGACCCAGGTGGCCCGGGGCTCGCCGCCGGCGGCGAGGGCCCCGTCCTGGTCGAAGGGGCGCCCGGCCCGGGCGCGGGCCAGGCCGTCCAGCAGTGCGCCGGCCGGCCCGACGTCAAAGGCCCGCACCGTGGCTCCCGCCCCGGTCCCGAGCAGGGTCAGGTTCGCGATCCCCCCCAGGTTCAGGATCGCCGCCGGTCGCGGGAGGCCCGCGAACAGGACCGGGTCCACCAGAGCCGACAGGGGCGCCCCCTCGCCGCCGGCGGCGATGTCGGCCGTGCGGAAGTCGGAGACCACGCAGGCCCCGGCCGCCGCGGCCACGTGGTCCCCGTCGCCGAGCTGCAGGGTCATGCGGCCCGCCGGATCGGTCCCGTCGTGATGCCACACGGTCTGGCCGTGGCTGCCGATCAGGTCCAGGGCCAGGCCGGCCTCGTCCGCGAGGGTGCGGGCGGCGGCTCCGAAGGCTGACCCCAGGTCGCGGTGCAGGTGGGCCGCCTCCCGGGGCCCGCGCGGGGTGTCCGGCTCGGCCGAGACGAAGGCGCGCGTCCGACGGCCGAGGGGCTCGGGGAAAGGCAGGGTGCGGAAGGCCAACAGCCGCGGACCGTGGACCGGCTCCCCGTCCGGCAGGGGCGGGAACCCGACCAGCGCGACGTCGATGCCGTCGACCGAGGTCCCCGACAGGACCCCCGCGACGACCGCGCGGCCGGCGGCCAGGCGCGCTGCCAGGGGGCTGAGGACGTTGGGCGGATCGTTTCGCACGGCGGTGTCGGTGGAGGGCCCCCGGCGCGGGGATGCGTGGCGGCCTGGCGTCGTGTGCCCCCACCTGCGAGGATCGGGGGACGATGAGTGAATCCGACGAAGAGACCAAGGACGACAAGACCAAGGCCGCGCCCGGGGAGCGGACGATCCTCGTCGTCGACGACGACGGGGACATCTGCGTCGCCCTGGAGATGCTGCTGTCCTACGAAGGATACACCGTCTGGACCGCGAAGAACGGGCGCCAGGCCCTGCAGCGCCTGGACATGGAAGCCGGCCGCGGAGCGCGCCCGGACCTGGTCCTGTCGGACGTCAAGATGCCCGAGCTCGACGGCCTGGGCCTGCTCGACGAATTGACCGGCCGACCCGACGGCCCGCCGGTGGTGATGATCTCCGGACACGCGGACGTGGCCACGGCGGTCGATGCGGTCAAGAAGGGCGCGCTGGACTTCCTCGAGAAGCCCCTGGACCAGAACCGCGTGCTGGTGACCATCGCGAACGCCCTGCGGACCGATCGCCTGCGGCACGAGAACGCCGGGTTGCGCCGGCAGGTCGACCAGCGTTGGGAGTTGGTCGGGGAGAGCGAAGCCATGGGCCGCCTCCGGGAGGAGATCGACCGCTTGGCCACGGCCGAGGTGCCGGTGCTCGTGACCGGTGAGAACGGCACCGGCAAGGAGGTCGTCGCCCGCAACCTGCACCTGCGCAGCACCCGCTCGGAAGGACCCTTCGTCGCCGTCAACTGCGCCGCGATCCCCCACGAGCTGGTGGAGTCCGAGCTGTTCGGACACGAGCGCGGCAGCTTCACCGGCGCCCACGACCGGCGCCTGGGGCACTTCGAATCCGCGGACGGGGGCACCCTGTTCCTCGACGAGGTCGGCGACATGCCCGCCGCGGCCCAGGCCAAGCTGCTACGGGCCCTGGAGACCCGCGAGATCACGCGGGTCGGCGGCAACCAACCCATCCAGGTGGACATCCGGGTCGTCGCCGCGACGAACGCGGACCTCGAAAAGGCGGTGGAGGACAAGACCTTCCGGATGGACCTCTACTACCGCCTGAACGTGGTCCCCCTGCGCGTGCCGGCCCTCCGGGAACGCCTCGCGGACGTCCCCCACCTGGCGCGACGCTTCGTCGAACAGATCGCCGCCCGCACCGGGCGCGCGGCCCCGACCCTCGAGCCGGAGGCCCTGGAGCTGCTGGGATCCCTGCCCTATCCGGGCAACGTGCGGCAGCTGAAGAACCTGATCGAGGCCGCGCACGTGTTCGCCGACGGAAGCATCGGACAGGAGGAGGTCCAACGCATCCTCGACAACGGCCCGGCCCTGACCTCCCCGGCGGCCACCGGCGCCGACGGACCCGACCCCTTCGGCGCCGAGACCTTCGAGGCCTTCAAGAACGAGAGCGAGGCCCTGTTCTTCCGCCGCAAGCTGGAGGAGAACGACGGGAACGTCAAGCGCACCGCCGAGCGCCTGGGGATGCAGCGCAGCCACCTCTACAAGAAGCTCGACCGGTACGAGCTCCGCTGAGGCGGTCGGGGGACCGGAAGCGGCGCGGACACTCCCGTCCGCGCCTCCGCTGCCCCCGTCCCAGCGTCCCAGCGCCGACTGCCCTCGAGCAGACCGCCTCTAGCGGACGCCCGCAGCGTCGGCGACCGCCGTGCCGGGAATGACCAGGGTCATGCCGGGCTTCACCCGGTCGGGGCTGTCGAGCACGTCGCGGTTGGCCTCGTAGATCTCCTTCCAGCGGTTCTTGGTGCCGTAGAAGCGCGCGGAGATCTTCGACAGGTTGTCGTCGCTCTGCACCGTGTAGCTGCGGCCGACCGACTTCGGTGCACCGGAGTCGACCGGGTCGGAGTCACCGCCACCGGCGACCGGGTCGGAGCCCCCGGAGGAGGGGGTCGACGGACGGGGCAAGAGGCGCGGACGCCGCTCGCCGACGATGCCCGCGCTGCGGGTGTTGTCCTGGGTCGGCACGAGGATCTCGCCCAGCTCCGGGGTCTCGACCATCTCCTCGTTGAAGTTCTGCAGCAGGGCCACGTAGCGCACGTCCCCGTACAGCCGCTCCGCGAGGACCTCCCAGCTCGCGGGTTGCTCGAGGTCGTACAGCAGCATGCCCGGGATCCCCGCGTCCCGCAGGCCCGGCGCGATCACGATGCAGTCCTCGCCGTAGGGGCTCCGGGGCGCGGTCTCGGTCCGTGCGCCGCCGTCGGCGGGCCCGGAGCGGCCCTGGCCGCCGGGGAACACGCTGGAGTCCAGCAGGGCCGGTCCGGTTCCGCGGTCCCCGCCGGGGGTGGAGCTCGGGCGCTCGGGGCCGGCCTGGCTGGCCCCGGGGCGGGGGGTCCCGTGGCCGGGTCCGCCGCGCTCGGGGCCCTCGAGGCCTTCTCCGGCCCGGGCGAGCTGCTCTCCGTCGGGGGTGACCGGCTCCTCGGACCCCGCCAGGGGATCGGCCCCCCGGGAGCCCTCCTCCAGGACCAGGGCCGCGTCCCGGCTCGGATCGCTCGTCGAGTCGGCCCCCTCGTCGCCCCCGTTCATCTGAACGGCCAGCACGATCGCCGAGAGGAAGAGGACGGTCAGGACGACCAGTTTCTCGAAGTTGCCCATCTGTCTGGGCCCCCACAGGGGGCGAAGGGAGAGGTCGGGGGGTTGGGGAGAATGGGGTGTGCGCGAGTTCCGGGCACACGCCCCGCAACCTCCATAGGAACCTTCCCCGCGCGGGGGTTCAAGCGCCAAGACGGGACGACACCACAAAATCCTGCGCTTGGGGATTCCCTCTGCACACGATGCGGTGGGCCTGCGCGCGTCCGGAGTCACCGCTTGCCGGCGGTTGAGACCGCCCCCGACCATCGCTATCCTCCATCGGTCCTGGCGCGAGGGTCCATGCTCTCCGCGCCAACGCCCCGTCCTGCGCGCAACCGCGCGGTGGATCGAAGATAAGGATCGTTGATCCCGGGCGTGTGCCACGGGGCCCACCGGGGGCAGCGTGGCGGGACACGCAAAAAACCGCACGGGGCAACCGAAGCGACCTCCCGAACCGGATCTCCGGTCGGACTTCGCCATGGGCAGCCGCGCGCCGCCCCCGCGCGACGGGACGGCGCCCTGTTGCCGTCCGTTGCCTTCGGCCCCGTCGGCGTATGCCTCGAACCCAGTCGATCGAATCCGTGCAGTCTTCTCCCCCTTCGTCCCCCACACACGCCACCCGTTCGCGAACCGCCGGACCCCTCCGCTCGGGCGGACGGCCCGGCCGCCCGACCCCCCGCTCCGCCCGGAGGCCGTGGGGCCTTTCGCCCCTCCTGACGGGCCTCGCGCTGCTGGGATTCCTGTTCCTCGAGTCCTGCGCCAGCGGCGCCGCGCGCAGCGGCTCCGGGTCGCCCACGCGGATCACCCTGCGGGACTACCGCAGCGGGCGTGATCTCGAGTTGGTGAACGACTCCTTCGACGACCGCCTCGAGTACTACTCGCGCACCCGGGGCCTCGGCGAGGCCGTGCGCAAGTTCCAGACCGATCCGGTCATCGACCGCATGCTCTCGCTGCTCGACGACCAGGGCTGGGGCACCCACGCCCAGGAAGGACCCGCTCCCCGGGACGGGGCGTCGGTGATCACGAGCGCGTTCGAGTTGGAGCGCGACGGGCGCGTCAGCCACTGGAAGATCGGGGACGGCTCCGAGACCGGCATGCGCACGTCCTTCGTGCAGTGCAAGCAGGCCTTCGTGGTCCTGTACCAGGAAACCCCCGGGTTCCAGGCGATCGACAACGAGGACGGGAGCTTCTCGTTCCAGGAACCCGTACGCAGCGCCAGCTTCCGCTGAGCCGATGAAGACCCCCCCGCGCGAGCCCGACGACCCAGCCCGCGCGGCAGCGGCGGCGTCGGACGGGATCGACGCGCGGCGGAACCCGGGCTTCCCCCGGGCCCTGGGGGTCGTTCCGGCCCGCCTCGGATCCACGCGTCTGGCCCGCAAGATGCTCCTCGAAGCGGGTGGATTGCCTCTGTTCGTGCACACCGCCCGGAACGTGGCCCGCAGCCGGGCCCTGGTCCGGGTGGTCGTCGCGACCGACGCCGAGGAGATCCGCGCCTCGGCCGAACGCCACGGGCTGGAGGCGCTGCTGACCTCGCCCGCGCACCGCAGCGGGACGGACCGCGTGTTCGAAGCCTTCGGCCGGCTCGGCGACGAGGCCGGCACGGACCGGGCGGCCTTCGACGTGGTCGTCAACGTGCAGGGGGACGAGCCCGAGCTGCCCCCCGAACACCTCGAAACCCTGGTCGCGGCGTTCGAAGACCCCGCGGTGGAGGTCGCGACCCTCTGCGCTCCCCTGAACCGCGAAGCGGACCTGTCCGACCCGGCCATCGTGAAGGTCGTGCGCGCCGCGAACGGCGACGCGCTGTACTTCTCCCGGGCGCCGATCCCCTCCCACGCACGCGCCCCCCGGGGCGCGGACGGGGCGGACACCGGGCCCCTCGGTTGGCGCCACGTCGGCGTGTACGCGTTCCGACCGGCTGCCCTCGCACGCTTCTGCGCCCTGGATCCCGGCCAGCTCGAACGGACCGAGAGCCTCGAACAACTCCGCTGGCTCGAGGCCGGCGGACGCATGCGCTGCCTGCCGGTGGACCGCGCGGCCCCCGGCATCGACACCCCCGCTCAATTCGAGGCCTTCCGGAGCGCGCAGGCTGCGCGCGTCCCGGCCTCGATCGCCCCTCGCTCGACCTCTCCCCCTCCGCGGGACCGCTCCTGACCCCGCACCCTCTCTCCGTCCCGGGCCGCCGGGACCGACGCGTTTCCATGACCAAGCACATTTTCGTCACCGGTGGTGTCGTGAGCAGCCTCGGGAAGGGGCTCACGTCGGCCGCTGTCGGGCTCATCCTCGAGCGCCGTGGGCTCCGGGTTTCGATGCAGAAGCTGGACCCGTACATCAACGTGGACCCGGGCACGATGAGCCCCTTCCAGCACGGCGAGGTCTACGTGACCGACGACGGTGCGGAGACGGACCTCGACCTGGGTCACTACGAGCGCTTCACCCAGGCCCGCTTGTCGCGCAACTCCAACTTCACCACCGGCAAGATCTACCAGTCGGTGATCGCCAAGGAGCGCCGCGGCGACTACCTGGGTCGCACCGTGCAGGTCATCCCGCACATCACCGACGCGATCAAGGAGGCGATCCACGCGGGCTCCGACGACGAGATCGACGTCGCCATCACCGAGATCGGTGGCACGGTCGGGGACATCGAGAGCCTCCCGTTCCTGGAGGCGATCCGTCAGTTCGCCCTGGAGCTCCCGCGGGAAGACGTGCTGTTCATGCACATCACGCTGTTGCCTTTCCTGCGCGCCTCCGGGGAGATGAAGACCAAGCCGACGCAACAGTCCGTCGGCAAGCTGCGCGAAATCGGGATCCAACCGGACGTGTTGGTCTGTCGCACCGAGCAGCCCATGACCGAGGACATGGCCCGCAAGATCTCGCTGTTCTGCAACGTGCGGCGTGAGGCGGTGATCGAGGAGCGCGACGTGGACACGACGATCTACCAGGTCCCGGTCGAGCTCGTCCACGCCGGGCTGGACCGCATCATCGCCGCGCACCTCCACCTGCCGGTCGGGGACCGCACGGACCTCGACGACTGGGAGGCCATGATCGAGGAGATCCGCACCGCGCGCGACAGCTGCGAGATCGCGGTGGTCGGCAAGTACATCGAGTTGCACGACGCCTACAAGTCCATCTACGAGTCCTTGACCCACGCCGGCATCGCCAACGGTTGCCGCATCCGCCTGCGCAAGATCAGCGCCGAGGAGCTCCTGGACGAGGGGGTCGAGGTCCTCGAGGGCGCCCACGGCGTGTTGATCCCCGGCGGCTTCGGCGAACGGGGTCTCGAGGGCAAGATCGAGGCGATCCGCTGGGCCCGCGAGCAGGGCATCCCCTTCTTCGGCATCTGCCTGGGCATGCAGTGCGCGGTGATCGAGTACGCGCGCAACGTGGCCGGGTTGGAAGGGGCACACACCCTCGAGCACACGCCCCACACCCCCCATCCGGTGATCCACCTGATGGAGAGCCAGGAACAGGTCGAGGAGAAGGGCGGCACCATGCGCCTGGGGGCCTATCCGTGCACGCTGACCGAGGGCAGCGTGGTGCGCAAGCTGTACGGCCAGGCCGACATCGAAGAACGCCACCGGCACCGCTTCGAGCTGAACAACGAGTACCGCGGGCAACTCGAAACGGCGGGTCTGGCCTGCTCGGGGGTCAACACCGAGCTGGACCTGGTCGAGATCATCGAGCTCCCCGAACACCCCTTCTTCGTCGGCGTGCAGTTCCACCCCGAGTTCAAGAGCAACCCCCTCGTCCCCCATCCGATCTTCCGCGGCTTCGTCCGCGCGGCCCTCGACCGGACCCGCAACGGGTCCTCCCAGGGCCTGGTCAGCCAAGGGAGCGGAATCTGATGGACGCCAGCGACCGCACCGCCGACCAGGTGCCCCTGCCGGGCGGGGACTTTCGCCTGTTCGTCCAGAAGCTGGGGTACCAGGCCCTGATCGCCCTGGGCGTACTGGACAACCCGGTCACCGGCGAACGCTCCCCAAACCCCGGGAGCGCCCGCATGGTGATCGACGACCTGCGCATGCTGCACGACAAGACCCGCGGCAACCTCGACGCGGACGAGGAGCAGCACCTCGAGGAGGTCCTGGGTCAACTCGACAAGCACCTGGAGGCGGTCGAGTCCGGCGCCAGCGGCGCCGAGGCCTGAGGGATGGGGACCCGCGGGACCTGGCTCACCGGCGCGCTCCTCGCCGTGGGCGCCGCCTGCGCGCAGCCCACGGCGGACCCGGCCGAGGAGCGCGGTGACCCGCCCCCGCTCCGCGCGGCGAGCGCGCCCGAGCTGCGCCCGCTCGAGGTGCCCACCGCCGGCCCCGCGGAGCTGCCCTCCCTGGTGCGCGGCGCCGACGGCCAGGTCCGGCTGAGCTGGGTCGAGCGCGCCGCGGACGGCGTGACGCGCCTCGTGCTCTCCACCTTCGACGGGGACGGCTTCGGCCCACCCCGCAAGGTGGCCGAAGGCACGGACTGGTTCGTCAACTGGGCGGACTTCCCGACGACCGCGGCCCTCGCGGACGGGACCCTGCTCGCGGCATGGCTGCGACGCAACGGCGACGGGACCTACGCGTACGGGATCGAGTTCTCCCTGTCCCAGGATCGAGGGCGGAGTTGGAGCGCGCCGGCCTGGCTCCACGGGGACCGTTCTCCGTCCGAGCACGGGTTCGTGTCGATCGAGCCCCTGGACGGAGAGCGCTTCTTGGCCCTGTGGCTGGACGGACGCGACACCCCCGCCGCCCGGGACGCGGCGACGGGCCACGGCCACGGCTCCCCCGGGGCCGACGGAGCCCAGGCCCTGTGGTCCCGCACGGTGCACCGCGACGGCCGCCTCGGCCCCGAGCTGCGCGTGGACGCCCGGGTCTGCGATTGCTGCCAAACCAGCCTGGCCCCGGACGGGCAAGGCGGTCTGGTCGCCGCCTGGCGCGACCGCAGCACGGAGGAGGTGCGCGACATCGCCTGGGCACGCTTCGATGGAACGGCCTGGTCCGCGCCCCGGCCGGTCCACGTCGATGGCTGGGTGATCCCCGGTTGCCCCGTGAACGGTCCACGGCTCGCCGGCGGCCCGGGGGGTCTGGCCTGCGTCTGGCACACCGGTGGGGAACGCCTGGGCACCTACGTCGGCTTCGGGCTCCCGGGGGTCGGAACCGCCGGCGGCGGGATCTCGGGGTTCGGAAACGTGCAGCGCATCGACGCCGGCGGCAGCCAGGGGCGCGTCGACGCGGTCTTCCTCGCGGGCGACGCGCTGCTCACCACCTGGATGGAGCACGGAGACGAGGGCGTGGCCTGGCGTGCGCGGGTGTTCGCCGCGACCGGCTCGCCCGGCGCCCCCTGGACGATCGCCGCCACCCGCTCGGACCGCGCGACGGGCTTCCTGCGCATGGCGCCCCACCGGGGAGGCGCGCTGCTCGCCTGGACCGATCCCGACGCGGAGACCATCCGCGCCGCGCAGCTCCCGGGGCCGGAATGAAAAGCAATCGCGCGCGGATCCGCTAGGGTACGCCCATGCGCCGCCGCCGACGATTGCTCCCGTTCTTCGCCCTGCTCCTCGCCTGCCGTGCCAGCTCGTTCCCTCCCGGGGACGCCGGGTCCGGGGGCGACACCGTGCACCCCTTCGCGACCTCCGAGCGCGAGGCCTTCCTGCCCCTCACCTGGGACGCGGACGGGGTTCGCGTGCTGCTCGGCGTCCCGCGGATCGACGAGCCGCTGCTGTACGTCGTCAGCCTGAGCCAGGGCCTGGGCTCGAACGACGTCGGCCTGGATCGCGGGCAGCTCGGATCCTCCCACCTGGTGGAGTTCCGCCGCGTGGGACAACGCCTGCTGCTGGTCGCCCCCAACCAGCGCTGGCGCTCGAGCTCGCCGGACCCGGTCGTCCGCGACGGGACGCGCCGGGCCTTCGCCGAGAGCGTCCTGGCCAGCTTCGAGATCCTGGAGGAGGGTCAGGGCTTTCCGGTGATCGACGTCACCGGGTTCTGCCAAGAGGACGCCCACGGGATCGCGGGCCAACTCGCGGACGCCGGGGAAGGCTCCTTCCGTCTCGACGAAGACCGCAGCTACGTCGACCCCGGCGGCCTGCACCGCTTCCCCGAGAACATCGCGATCGAGGTCGTGCAGACCTTCGCGGCGGCGCGCCCCGGACGCGAGGTCCGCTCGACCACGCCGGCGCCGGAGAGCGTCAGCCTGCGGATCCGCCACGGCTTCGTCGCCCTGCCGGACCTGGAGGAGCACGCCTTCGAGACCCGCGCGTACCACCCGCGCTCGGGCTTCTTCACCCACTCCTGGAACGACGCCCACACGCCCCTCGGGGAGGAGTCCCTGCGGCGCGTGCTGCCGCGTCACCACATCACGCCGGACGAGCCCCTGCGCTACTACGTGGACCGGGCGGCGCCGGAGCCGATGCGCACGGCGCTGTTGGAGGGGGCGCGCTATTGGGTGCCGATCTTCGACGAGGCGGTGTTCCCCGGCGCGTTGCGGGTCGAGCTGCTGCCGGAGGGCGCCGACCCCGACGACGTGCGCTGGAACATCCTGCAATGGGTCGAACGCTCGACCCGCGGCTGGAGCTACGGCACGACCCTGACCGATCCGCGCACGGGCGAGATCCTCAAGGGGCACGTGACTCTGGGGGCCCTGCGGGTACGCCAGGACATGCTGTTGTTCGAGGGGCTGACCGCCCCCTGGAACGACCCCGCGCGCCTGGCGCAGGCCCGCGAGGCGGCCCTCGCCCGGATCCGCCAGCTCGCCGCCCACGAGCTGGGACATACCATCGGACTGGCGCACAACTTCGCGGCCAGCGTCGACGAGCGCGCCTCGGTGATGGACTACCCCGCACCCCGGGTCCGGCTCGACGCGGCCGGCGAGATCGACCTGTCGGAGGCCTATGCGCCCGGCTGCGGGGACTGGGACCGGCACGCGATCCGCTATGGCTACGGCCGCTTCGAGGACGAAGCCGCGGGCCTCGCGGCGACCCTCGCGGCCGCCGCGCACCTGCACTACGCCTCGGACGAGGACGCGCGGGGGGACGACCGTGCGCACCCCCAAGCGAACCTGTGGGACGAGGGCCGGGATCCGGTCGAGCAACTCGAGCTGGACCTCGCGGTGCGCGCCAAGGGCCTCGCGGACTTCTCCGCCGCCGTGCTCGCGCCGACCCGGCCGCTGTTCGACCTCGAACGGGCCCTGGTCCCCCTCTACCTCCGGCACCGCTACCAGACCGAGGCCGTCGCGCGCCAGGTCGGCGGGCGGGTCTACGGCTATCCCCTGGCCTCCGACGCGGCCGTCGCGGTGCGGCCCGTGGACGCGGAGCTCCAGAACCGCGCCCTGGCCGCCCTCTACGGGACCCTCGAGCCGGAGGTCTTGGCGCTGCCCGCGGAGCTGGTCGCCCGCATCCCCCCGCCGCCCCCCGGCTACCGGCGCAGCCGGGAGAACTTCCGTCCCGCGGGCCCCCTGTTCGAGCCCCTGGAGGCGGCAGCGGCCGCGGCCGACGTGACCCTCGGGTTCCTGCTGAACCCGGCCCGTTGTGCGCGCCTCGTGGACCAGGCCCGCCAGGACCCCACCCTGCCCGGGTTCACCGGTGTCCTGGAGGAGCTCCTCGCACGCTGGTTCCCCGCGGCGGGGAGCCCGGCGGGCATGGACCGACCCGAAGAGGCGGTGGTGCGCTCCCGCCTGCTCGAACACCTGCTGGGCTTGGCGGGCTCCGGCTCGGCGCCCGAGCGGGTGCGTGCCGAGGCCCTGGGCGCGCTCCGGGACCTTCGCGAACGCCTGGAGCGCGTCGTCGAGGACGACGGTGCGGACCCCGCGTTCTTCCTGCACGCGGAACGCCTGCGTCGCTTCTTCGCCGAGCCCGCGAACGCGCGCCCCGACCTGCGCGATCCCGTCCTCCCCCCCGGTTCCCCCATCGGAGTCCTCCCCTTCGCCTGCTCCTGGCACGAAGGGGCCTGAGCTCCCCACCGGCCAAGCCCCATGAATGCGATCCGTCCCCTCTTCTTGCTCCTGATCCCCCTGGGCCTCGGCGCCTGTCACACCGACGGGCCGGTCACGCCGGAGGCGCCCAACCTGGACGCGCCCGCGGACGGCGAGCGGACCTGGCTCGGGCCCACCCTGTGGGGGAACCGCTTGCAGGACTGGCGCTTCCGGGATGGCTGGATCGAGTGCGTGACCCCCGCCTCCTCCCGGGGCGGATGGCTTCCGATGCGCACGGTCCACGACCTGGAGCGCCGGGTCGACGGGCGCGCGGGGACCTTTCGCGTCTCGGCGGAGGTGGTCCTGCGGGACGCCGCGGACGGGACGGCGCAGGACGGCCTCGGGGGACTCCTGATCGGCGCCGGGGGGCCGGACATGGACCCGCGTGCCGCCGCGCTGATCCACCACTGGGCCGGCAACGCCGGCGGGTTCTTCGTCGCCGTCGACCCCGGCGGCGGCCTGCACGTGCGCGACTTCTCCGCGGCGGAGGATGCCGGCGCCGTCGCGGTTGCCCCCGCCGAGTCCGGCGGGGACGGGTTGCCCCGTCGGGTCCTGTTGACCGTCACCGCCGAAGCCCTGGACGGTGTGGCGCCGGCGATCGAATCCGTGCGCCTCGTCGCCTGGGTCACCGATCCCGAGCGCGACGCGGTCCTGGCCACGGCCACGCGGGTCGTCGACGCGCAGCGTTTGGTGGGCAACGTCGCCCTGCTGTCCCACCCGGGCACCCAGGCGGAGGATCGGAGCCCGGCGCGCTTCGCGTTCCGTGACCTCGAGATCGGCGGCGCCGGCGCGACCCGTTCCGACACGCCGGGCTTCGGTCCGATCGCGGGGGCCCAGTACACCCTGTCGCGCGGTGTGTTGAAGCTGAACGCGCAGCTCCTGCCGGTCGGGGGCGAGGATCCCCAACAGGTCTTCCTCGATCTCTGGCGGGACGGCGGCTGGGAAGAGGTCGCCACGGCGCCCCTGGTCGTCCCCGGGTGGACCGCGACCTTCCGGATCGCCGATTGGGACGCCGGCCGCGAGTGGTCCTATCGCGTGCGCTACGCCCTGGACTCCCTCGAGTACGTCTGGCCGGGCCGCATCCGGGCCGATCCGGTGGATCGCGGGGACCTGGTGCTGGCGGTCTTGAACTGCAACCACAACAACAGCCACGCGATCGGGGGCGGTTGGGGTCTGGGGGACGCCGCGGATCGGACGGCGCCCAACGATTGGAAAGCGGGGATCTGGTTCCCCCACCAGGAGATCTCGGATGCGGTGCGGGCCCGCGAGCCGGACCTGTTGTTCTTCGCCGGAGACCAGATCTACGAGGGCAAGAGCCCGACCTACGCCGACCGGGCGAACATCCAGCTCGACTATCTCTACAAGTGGTTGCTGTTCGTCTGGGCGTACCGCGATCTGATGGCCGTCACGCCGACGGTCACGATCCCCGACGACCACGACGTGTACCAGGGCAACCTCTGGGGCGCCGGCGGACGCAAGGCCCCGGGTCGCGACAACGCCGGGGGCTACGTCCACCCCGCCGAGTTCGTCCGTATGGTCGAGCGCACGCAGACCGCGCACCTGCCGGATCCCTTCGATCCGACCCCGGTCGAACAGGACATCGGCGTGTACTACAGCCACCTCCTGTGGGGCGGCGTGTCCTTCGCGATCCTCGAGGACCGCAAGTTCAAGTCCGGCTGCCTGGACGTGGTGCCCCCGGAGCACACCTCACGGCGGCCGGACCACGTGATCGACCCGGATTGGGATCCGTCCGTGGCGGACCTCGCCGGCCTCGAGCTGCTCGGGGCCCGCCAGGAGCTGTTCCTGGAGGACTGGAGCCGTGACTGGGCCGGGGCCGACCTCAAGGCCGTGCTGTCCCAATCGCCCTTCGCGAGCCTCTCCACCCACCACTCGGCGGGACTGGTGCGCTACGAAGCGGACCTGGATGCCAACGGTTGGCCCCAGGCCGGTCGGCGACGGGCCCTCGAGCTCCTGCGCGACGCCGGGGCCGTACACATCACCGGGGACCAACACCTCGCCAGCGTCGTCCAGCACGGCCTCGACACCCACGGGGATGGCCCCTGGTCCTTCACCGGCCCGGCCATCGCCAACTTCTATCCGCGGGCGTGGGCTCCCGGGGTGAGCGGTCCCTACACGTCCGCGCCCCTCGAGGAATGCCTGGGGGACTTCCACGACGGCTTCGGAAACCCGATCACGGTCGCCGCGGTCGCCAACCCCGGCACGGTCGATCGCCCCGAGAGCCCCAGCGACCTATACGACCGCATGGCCGGCTTCGGCGCCGTGGTCTTCGACAAGGCCGCCAAGACCGTGACCTTCGAGTGCTGGCCCCGGGGCGTCGACCCCAGCGCCCCGGGGGCGACGCAGTACGCGGGTTGGCCGTTGACGGTCGAGCCCGCGCGGGACTGAGCGCGGGCACCGGGGTCCGCGCCCCGGGGGTCGGACCGACGGCGACCGTTCGGTTCGGAAGGCTAGGACTCTTCGGGCCCGGTTCCCGGTCCCTGGGTCAAGCGGTCCATCCGCGCACGGATTTGCTCGCTGCCCCGTTGCAGGAGGGCATCGATCTGGGCCTTCACGGCGAGCAGGTCCGAGCTCTCCGTCCGCTGAATCAACACCCGCAGGATGCGGCCGTCGCGGTAGGTGTAGTGGGTGAAGTCGACGTCCTCGCCATGCTGGAAGGAAACGTCCGGGGCGACGACTTCGAACTCCCCCGCGAGGATCTTCTGGTCCACCACGTCGAGCACGACGTTGTTCTCCTCGCGGTTCAGGAAGTCGTACTCGGCTTGCAGGCCGTACAGGAGCTCTTCCAGGCTCAGGAGGTCCGCCGCCTCGGCATCCAGGGCCGACAGGCCGTGGACTCCCAGCAGGTGCTCGAGGCTCGGGATCGGGCTGTGGTCCGTGTCGGAAACGGCCTCCTCGAGCGGATGCCGGTGGGTCGAGGCGCGGGCCGGGTGGCCTTCGCCCGCGTGCAGGGCCTGGCCGGGGGCCGTCCCCGGCTCGTGAACGGCGGTGACCCGGGGCTCCCCCGGAACGGTCCGGTCCTCGGGGCGTTCCGAGGTCGCATGTTGCAGGACGGCGAGCCCCAGGACGGTACCGGCGCTGGCGACGAGGAGATGGAGGGACTTCATGGCGGATGGTCTCCGGTTAGACGGGGTGCGAAGGCGTCGGGGGCTTGAGCCCGGACCGGGGTACCGCGTTACAGCAGAAGGCGCCATTCCTCGGATTCGCCCTCCCCCCGAGGGGTCGTGAACCGCGCACGGCGAAATGTCCGAGATTCGGCGAAACGTCCGGAGGGGAAAGGGGCCGCAGGGGCAGGCGTGGTTGATCCCGGCTCTCCCGCCGGGCTCGGCCGCGACCCTTCCCAGCACCTTGGACCCGTTCCGCACGACCGCACCACGATGCAACGCGCGACCCACCGCTCCCGAGCGCCGCTGCTCGGCCTCCTCTTGTTCGCCCTCGCGGGCCTACCGCTTCACGCCCAGACCGGAGACCCCGGTGGTTCCGGCGGCGGCCCGGGGACCGCCGACTGCTCCTGCCCCGTTTCCTCCCTCTTCAAGGAGTACACCGGCCCGTCGACCGGAGGCTCCGACGCGGAGACCCCGCCGTACGTGGTCGACTTCGGGATCACCATGGAGGACATCGTGCCCGGGATCTGCGGGCACGAGGACTGCGAGGACGACGCGCGCCAGTGCACCGCGACCGTCACCGCGTACATCCAGGTCCGCGACATGCCGGCCGGTGCCGACGTGCACATCGGGGTGGTCCCGGACTTCGACGTCCGGTCCACCTGGAAGAGCTACATCGGCCGCGCCCCGCTCCAGCCGGGCCAGGGGCGCTTGGACTTCATCCCGGACGAGGATGACGGGGACGACGGTGTCGACGGCGACGATGGACGCTTCGAGGTGGAGGACAACTTCGCCAAGTCCTGCGGTGCCCCGGAGACGATCTACGCGTTCTTCGCGTGGGACCAGGGAATGGGCAACCAGGCCGGCCTGCACCGCATGGGGGAACACCACGTCACCTGCGAAGACTGCCCGGCGAACGACGACGACGGAGGAAACGGACAATGAGCCAGCCCATCAACGACCGACTGCCCCCTGTCCTCGCAGCGCTCGCCTTGGCGCTCGGCTTCTCGTTCACCGGGCAGACGGCGCAGGCCATGGACGGCCCCTCGGGGGCGGGGGCGGACCCCTGCAAGTGCTCGGCCAAGACCAAGTCCCAGGGCAGCTCCGCGCTGCCGCCGGAGATCACCTCCCTGGGGATGACGATCAAGAAGGCCGAGTCGGGGACGTGCAAGATCCCCGGCTCGATCGACGACCCATCGCCGTGCACGGTGAAGAAGGAGTGCGAGTTCATCGTCTCCTTCGTCTTCGTCCACACCGACGAGGACATCGCAGGCGAGGCCTGGGTCGAGGGTCCGGGAGACCTCGAGCTCGAATTCGAGGACACCGAGGATCAGGGCGACGGCAGCTTCCGCTCGACGACCCCCGAGCACACCGAGACGATCGGCTGCCAGGACGACGACGTCGAGTTCAAGATCTCGACCCTCGAAGTCGAGGACCTCTTCACCGGCACCCTGATCTGCGAAGACTGCTCCGCGCGCACCGGCGGCTCGGGCGGCGGGGGCGGCTCCGGAGGCTGACCCCTGCGGCGATCAAGCCCTCCGGAATCCGGTCTGCAAGCGTGCCTCGGGAATCACCCGTTGCCCGTCAGAAGCGCGCCGGATCGATCAGCGTGAGGATGCTGTCGCCTTGATCCCCGTCACCGTTCAGGTCGACGTCGACGTAGCCCTCGTAGATTGGCGTCACGAGGAGGCCGTCCAGCTCCGTCCCGCGGGAGTCGTACGGCAGCTTCAGGTTCCGCGAGCGCAGGGTCGAGCGGTCGACGGCGTGCCAAACGCTGTCGACCGTGTCTCCGTCGAAGTTCGCGTCGCGACCGCTCGAGGCCTCGCAGACCGCGTAGAAGAGGAACTGGTCTCCGACGCGCGGGTAGACGTGGCTGACCATCGCGTCGGGCACCTGGACGCTCTCCAGGGTCCCCAGGTCGAGCAGGAAGAGCACGGTGTCGTCCGTGTCTCCGTCCCCCGACAGGTCGGTGTCTCCGTGGTCCGCCTCGGAGGCCGGGATCGACAGGACGCCGTTCGACAGCAACGGGTACGTGCGCAGGTTCGAGGGTAGCTCCGCTGCGAGGGGCACGACCTGGGTGATCCCGGTGTTGCCGTCGAGGACCAGGGGGACGACATCGGTGAAGTCCCCGTCCCCGTTCCAGTCCCGTCCCAAGGTCGCGTCTTCCGCCACCATTTCGAGGGCGACACCGTCGTCGAAGCCCCAGTCGAGCTTGAAGCGAACCGAGAGGGCGAGGCCCGTGTTCAAAACCTGGTGCGTCCCGAGATCGAGGAGACCGAGGATGGTCCCCGTCGTCGTGCCGTTTCCGTCCAGGTCGGCGCCTTGGTCGCGCTCGTCCAGACGGACACGAAGCGTGTTGCCGACCGGGGATTCGAGGATCGATTGGACGGCGTAGCCCGTGTTCGTGACCGCTCCGCTCGCATGGTCGTAGACGTGCAGGACGTAGTCGTAGAGGTCGCCGTCGCCGTTGTAGTCCAGAGAGGCGACGGACTCCCCCAGCGGCATGGCGAAGCCGCCCGGGAAGGGCACGATCCCCTCCGCCTGGTACTGGAAGGGCCACCCGTCGATGAAACGGATCTCCCCGGTGTCCAGCTCGAGGATGGCCATGACGTCGTCGTCCCCGTCCCCGTCTCCGTTCAGGTCGGCGCCACCGTTGTCCGCTTCGTTGGCGGGCAACAGCACCAGCCCATCCCCGATGCAGGGGCGGGAGAAGGCCGGGTAGCCGGAGTGACCGGCCAACATCGGATTGAGCACCTGACCGGTCACCGCGTTGACGAGCATGTGCGCGTTGTCGTCCATGTCCCCGTCCAGGTTGTGATCGACCAGACCATCCTCGGCCGCCTGCAGGCCCACCCATTCCCCGTTCACGTCGTAGAGCTCTCCGCAGTAGGTGCCGTACTCGGGGATGCAGATGGTCGGGGAGCGCAGGAACTCACTGCTCACGACGGCGCCGGTCGCGCCGTCGAGGACGTAGTAGACGAAGTCCTCCGCGTCCCCGTCCCCGTTCAGGTCGAGGCCACCCTGCTCCTCTTCTCCGACGGTCATGACGAGGGTGTCGCCCTCCGTTTCGACCGACTCGAAGATCGTGCCGGGACCGAAGTACCCGAGGTACTCGAGCTCGGCGATCGCCTTCTGGTCGTTGACCACGGCGCCCCCGGTGTCGAGGAGGCGTGCCAGGACGTGATCCTCGGTGTCGCCGTCCCCGTTCAGGTCGACGCCCTCGGCGGTTTCATCGCGCGTGAACGCGAGACCGTTCGCGGTCGGGGTGACCCGCGCCCCGGAGACCCCGAGGAGCGTGATCCCGGCCGGCAGTTCGGCCCGCTCGCCAGCCGACCCCGGCGAGCCGCCGGAGCTCGTCGGCGGACCGCCCTGCTGGGTCGTGAGCGGTGAGGTCGAGGCGGCGAAAACGAGCGTCAGGAGGAGGGCAAAAAAGCAGGACGAGCGCGAGCTAGGAGCTTTCTTAGGCATGGCAGCGACAAGGGGCTGACAAGGGCCACGGGGAGAGAGTGGTGGGACCGGGAATCAGATCCCGCTTTACCTAAGTAGCAAAAGCCCCTCCAAACGAGACCCCCACTCCAGATTTTCTCCCCGCCCGCCCCCTGACCCCCCCAGGCATCGACTTCCACCCCCGGCCGGGCTCCCTGGGCTCGGGTCCATGAGGAGAGGGCCGACCTGCAGAGCCGCCGCACCAACGCCGGCCCGCGAGAGACCCTGTGCGCAGACCACGTCGTGTCAGAAGCCGACCGTCGCCTCGAGGGCGTTCGTCAGTTGCAAGCCCGTCGCGGTGCTGACGGCGGCTTGGGCGAAGGCTCGGGTGCCGACGAGGGCGAGGTCGTCGGGGAGGATCACGTCCAAAAAGACGTACTGGTTGCCCGCGGCGCGCAGGGAGTCCAGGAGGGTGGAGCCGGGGTCGATGAAGAGCTCGCCGAAGGGCGTCGGGGTCGTCGGCAGGCTTCCGTCGACCAGGAGCAGGGACACGATGCCGGTGCTGCCGGCGGCGATGACGTCGACGCACAGTCTCACGGAATAGCCGGGGCGGGGTAGCCCTTCGGCGCTGAGTGCGAGGGGGTTCTGTCCGCTGCCGTTCAAGACGTCGAGGCGCGCCAGGTCGTCTCGTTCGCCGGAGGAGCCTCCGGAGAGGTCGGTCTGGGTGTTGTCGCCGCCCGCGATCAACGAAACGATGAACAGGTTGCCCTGGGAGCCCGTGGCGTACAGCTCGAACGGCTCTCCGACGGCCAACTCCACGTGGCCGTCTCCGTCTTCGTCCCCGAGGAAGGCGAGGCTCGCGGAGAACCCGGCGCCGTCGGGGGGAGTCCCGACGAGTCCGGCGAAGCCCTCTCCGAAGGAGCTCGAAGCGCGCACGCTCCCGTCCACCCCGAGGAACGCGGTGGTGACCCGCTTCGGCAGGAGCAGGCTAGCGCTGCTCCCCAGAAGCCGTGGTGCGCCGATCGCCAGGTCCGGCACGCCGTCCAGGTTGAGGTCGCCCAGCGGGGCCAGGGAGTACCCGAAACCCGCGAAATCGAGTTCTTGCAGGTGGATCGGGTCGAGCTCGGGATCGATCAGGCGCGAGCTCCGCACACTGCCGTCGGCGGCCAGGAACAACACCCAGACCCCGCCGACGAACTTGCGCTCCGGGGACCCGACCGCCAACTCCGGGATCCCGTCCCCATCCAGGTCTCCGATCGGTGCGAGGGCCCAACCGAAGCGTCCGCTCCGCTCGAGGTCGCCGTCGAAGCCCTCGAGGCCCGCTCCGATCGTCAGGCTCCGGGCGACGCGGCCGTCGGCTCCCAAGGACAGGATCCAGACCTGCCCGCTCCCCTCGGCCCCTCCGCGCGGTTCGCCGACGGCGACCTCCTGGAGACCGTCTCCATCCAAGTCCCCCAGGGCCGCGACGGACTGACCGAAAAAGGCCAGACCGTCCGCAGGGGAACCCAGACCGCCCAAGCCGGCGGTGATCTCCAGCTCGGCGCGCACGGTCCCCGAGGGCGTCAGGAAGAGCACGAACACCGAGCCCTGGGGCGGCACGAAGACCGTGCTGCCGGTGTCTCGCCCGTTGGCTCCGACCAGGAGATCGGGCACTCCGTCGCCGTCGAGGTCCCCCAGGGGCGCCACCGCGGAGCCGAAGAAATCGCCGAGCTCCAGCGCCGTCCCGAAGCCCCCGAGTCCGTTGCCGATGCGCGACTGGCTGCGCACGGTCCCGTCGGCGTTTCGGAACAGGATGTTGAGGGCGCCGGTGCCGAAGGCGTCCTCGGAGTCCCCGAGGGCCAAGTCCACGACCCCGTCTCCGTCGATGTCCCCGGCGGGGGCAACCGAGACCCCCAGGCCGAAGCTGCCTCCGGGCGCGCCCTGGAATCCGTTCACGCCGTCGGTCAGCAGGAACTCCCCCGCCACGCGCCCCGACTGGGCCGAGGCGGGCATCGCGAAGCAAAGCGAGATGGGAAACAGGATTCGCAGCAGCGACGGAGCGAGGTGCATCACGGGTACGGGGGCAAGGGTCCAACCGGGAGCAGGCCTGACGAGCCTAGGCCGGGACCGAGGGGAGGAAACATCGGGACCGATGGGATCTCACGGGCGACCTCCCCGCGGTTCGGCGGACCCCCGCGCTCCACCGACGGCCCCTGTCACCCCCCTCGACCCGGCCCGGCAGGGTCCTCTTCCACGAAGGCCTTCAGACGGCCGAGGGCGTCGTCCCACTGGGCGGAGATTCGGTCCAGGCTGGCACGCGCTTCCGCGAGGCCGCCGGGCAGGAGCTGCCAGCTCGTCTCGCGACCGACCCGGGTCGTCTGGACCAGGCCGGCCCCTTCGAGGACGCGCAGGTGCTTGGTCACGGCCTGGCGCGTGACGCCCGAGCCCTGGGTCAGGCCGGCGATCGATGCGGGTCCCAGGCTGCACAACCGACGGACGATGCGCAGCCGGGTCCGGTCCCCCAGGGCGGCGAAGACCGCGGCCTCCCCCGGACCGTCGACGGAGGGTCTAGTGCGTTGCGACATGGCGTTCGATGTTCACGATCTGCTGGGTCCAACCCCCCTCGTTCATCCGGTACGCCTCGGAACGGCGCGCAGGGGGAATGTCGTCGAAGCCCGACTCGACGATCCGGAGGCGCGTCCCGTCGCCGGTGGCCTCCAGGCGGAACTCCACCAGGGTCGTCGGCTCCGCGGAATAGTCGGCGTCCGGATCGACCGCGTAGGGGTGCCAGCGGTACGAGAAGAGCTGCTCGGGATCCATGCGCTCGATTTCGATCTCCACAGTCAGGTGGTCGTACTCCGGGATCGTGATCTGGCCGCGCACGGACGCGCCCGGCGCGAATTCGCCCTCGAACCGGACCCCGAACCAGGTGCCGAACTCGGTCGCGTCGCTGAGTGCGCGCCAGACCCGGGCGGGGGTGGCGTGGATCAGGATCTCCTTCTCGATGCGGTCGGTGCTCGGGGACATGGGCTTCGGTGCTCCGTCGTTCGTGTTCGGTCCGGGCTCCGCTCGGCGAATCCCGGGTTGGAAGGCTAGAGAGGGCTGGTCCTCGCGGGCAACCCGATGGTTGCACATTAGCCGTCCCGACCCCATGCGCAACCATTCGGTTGCAACAAATCCGGAGCCCCCGAGGCCTACACCACCCGGAGGGCCTCCTCGAGCCGTTGGAGGCGCTGCTCCACCGCTCGTCTCCGCCGGGCGAGGGCCTCGGCATGGGAAAAGGCCGTGCCGGAACAACGGTCGGGATCCCCGCGCGCCAAGAGCTCGCGGCCCAGGCGCTCGAAGGCCGCACCGGCCTCCTGCACCGAGCCATCGAGCTCCTCCTCGATCGAACGCCGGGCAGCCGACGCCTCCTGCTCGACCGCACGGAGGGCACGATCCTGCCGGGCGCGCTCCTCCTCCAGGCCCGCCACCCGCTCGGACGCGGCACGCTCCGCGGCCCGGGACCCCGCGTGGGCCTCGGCCAAGCGTTGGCGCTGATCCAAGAGAGGAGGCAACTCCACCAGGCCTTCCCCGACGCCCTGGGCCCAACTCTCCGCCCCACCGCGCAGGCGCTCCAGGATCCGGTCCTCCCGCTCCACATCCCCCCCGCGGACGCCACGCGCCCCCTCGGTGAGGGAATCGATCAACGCCTCGAGGCCCTTCGCGGCCGGCTCCAGCGTGTCGGTCGCCGCCGTGCGCGCGGCGGACAGGGCCGCCCCGAGGGACGCCGTTTGTGCCCGGAAGTGCTCGAGCTCCGCCCGCGCCCGGGCGAGGCGGGTTTCCCAGCCACCGCACCATTCCTCCGCATCTCGCCGAGCCGACTCCACCTCCGAGGCGATGACGCCGCAGTGGTCCGCGACCAGGCGCCGCTCCCGCTCGAGGCGCGGGGGGAAGTCCGCGGCGCGCAGGTCGCGCTCGAGAACCTCGCCGGCGCGCCAGGCCTCGACTCCGAACGCAGCCTCGGCGCGGGCCGCGTCTCGCTGGAGCCCGGCGAGCTCTGCGTGCAACTCCCGCACCGTGCGCTGGAGTTGGCGACGCTCGAACCGACCCAACACGTGACCCTTCAACAGCCTCAGAAGACCCCCCGCGGGTCGGGGTGGGCGATTCTGTCGAGCTCCTCCGCCGGAGCTCCGTGTGAAGAGCCCGCGCACCTCCCTGTTCGGTGATCGGCCCGCGGGCGCCGGGATCCGGTGGTTCGTGCCACAACTGCCGCAGGCCGCCTGGTTCCCGGCCAGGGCGGGCCGGACGGTTCGCCGGATGCCACAGGTCGGGCAGACATAGGTGAGCAGGCTCGAGTCCGCCGGATCCTCACCGGCCGGCGCCCGCCGCAACGACACGGTGCCCTCCCCCCCGGAGCCCCCCAAGCGAATGCCCACCCCCCGCTCCAGGGGGATGGGCCCGTCGACCCGTCGCCCGTCGACGAAGGTCCCGTTGCTGGAGCCCCCGTCCTCCAGGAACCAGGCCCCCGACCGGTGGAACACCCGTGCGTGTCGCGCCGAGACCCGCCGGTCCGCCACCGGATCCAGGGCGATCTCGCAACTGGGGTCCCGCCCGATCCAGGCCTCGGGTACGGAGACCCGCCTGCACTCCCCCGCCAGGGTCCCCCCGTCGAACAGGAGTGTGCAGCTCCGCCCGCCGGCCGCCGGAGGCCCCTCCGGGGCTCGCTCCTCCGGTGTGCTGGCCTGGGGCTTCCGCGATTGAAACATGCTACGTGTGGACGGGTCTCGCAGAGGCTGCGCCCACGCCCGGGCCCGCTCCCCGCCGGCCGGCGGGAAGGCATGGGACACCCCTGCCCCTTCCACCAGGGCCTTCGGAGCGCACGACCCACACGCATTCCCGAGAACTCTTCCCCACCCCCGGGCCGGCGGGAGCCGGGCCGGCACCCGTAGCCCCTCAGGCGTTCTCCGGGAGGCGGGGCTGGAGGATCCGAGCCAGGCGGATCCAGGCCCGGCGATGCAGCTCCTGGGACGCGGACTTCGAGCGTTGGCCCAGACCACGCGCGACCTCGTCCCAGCTCATCCCGCAGTAGTCCCGCAGCAGGATGGCCTCCTTGTAGTCCTCCGGCAGGCGGCCCATCCCCTCGTCGATCATCTCGCGCAGCTCGGCCTTCCAAGCCAACTCCGCCGGGGCCGCGTCCGAGTCCGCCGGAACCTCCAGATCGGTGGCCGGAGAGTCCCCCGAGCCCTCATCGGGCGAGGCCTCCCGCTCGACGGACCGGACCTCGGCCTGGACGTGGTAACGGTGTTGGTCGCGCACCTGGTTCAGGGCGACCTGGGACAACCAGTTGACCAGGCTCCCGGCGTGCTTGGGTTGGAAGTCCTCGAGCTTACGCATCGCCACCATGCTCACCTCCTGCACCAGGTCCATCGAATCGACGCGGCGCCGCAGCCCCTGACTCAGCCGCACCCGCACGATGCGCCGGATCCGCTCCTGGTAGCGCTCCAACAGCCGGTCCAGGGCCTCTCGGTCGCCCCCCTGATAACGGCTGAGCAGCTCGAGGGACTCGGATCCGTCGGGCAACTCCCGGCGCAAGTCCCGTGACCCCGCACCGGCCCCCTCGGCCGACTGCTCGACGGTCTCCTCGGACGCGCACTCGTTCGGATCTCGGTCTTTCCTGGAGGGCTCGCTCATGGTCGTTCCTGTGCGCAACGTTCGAAGGATGAGATCTCTTGGCCGGGGCCGTGGGGTCGCCCCGCGAGAAACAGGATGGAGGCAGGTCGGCCACGGACCCCGGACAGGTAGGTCCGCCTCTCTGCGCATTCAACGGAGGATCGGTCGTGCGGGACGCACCCCCAGGTTGGCGCTGATGTATCCCGGCGGGCCGCCGATGCGGTTGGAGGCGCGCGCTTTCTCGGCGGAGTCGGTGTAGCCGCCGCCGCGGGCGACCCGGCGCTCCACGCCGGAGACGGGGGCGATCGGGTCCGGGCCGAGGCTCCGGGCGTAGAAGCCGGCGTCGTAGACATCCAAGCACCATTCCCAGAGGTTGCCGTGCACATCGTGGAGGCCGAAGGGGTTGGGTGCCAGGCTGCCGACCGGGGCCCGCAGGACGTAGCCGTCCTCGAACCCGGGCCACTTGGAGATGTCGGTCCAGCGCGCCCCCGCCTTGCGCGCGGACTCGTCCGCGATGTTCACGGCCTTCTCGGTGCGCAGGGACTCCCGCTGGTCACCGGTCCACCACACGGTCTGTCGACCCCCCCGGCAGGCGTACTCCCATTGGGCTTCGCTCGGCAGGGTCGCACCGATGCGAGCGAGCCACTTGACCGAGTCTTCCCAGCTGATGCGGGCGACCGGCTGCAAGGGCATCGGCCGGAATTGGTCGGCGCGGTCCGAGCTCGGCTGGATCCCCGTGATGCGTCTCCACTGGCCGAGGGTCAGCTCGTACTTCGATAGGAAGAACGGGGAGAGGGTCACTTCGTGGACGGGCCCCTCGTCGAGCTTGCTGGCGGCGTCGTAGTTCGGGGCCGCGGGGTCTCCGGCCTGGGCGCCCATGGAGAACGTCCCCCCGGGCAGCAGGACGAACACGATGCCCATGTCCCCGCTGCGAACGAGCTCCTCCGAACCGTCCCGGAACGGCTCGGTCCCCGTCGCGACATCCCAGAACTCCCAGAGCCCGCTGTGGGGGTCGACTCCGATCGGCACCAGACCGATCTGCGGAGCCAAGTCCAGGCCGGGATAGGTCTCCCGCAACCCGGCTCTGGCCTCCTCCCACCGAGCGTCGTACTCGCCCCCGGGGGCGAAACCCGCCTCCAGGTCTTCGGCGAAGGCGAGCCGGCGCCGCATGCTCCAGCCGAACTCGGGGGAGACCGCGTCCGCGGCGAGCAGACCCGTTTCCGCGTCGTCCATCGCCTCGATCCCTTCGATCAACAGGGACTCCTGGGCGTTCCACCAGCGCTCCTTGCCGTGTTCGGGCGGGAAGCGCCACCGGCGGAGCTCATCGATCTCCTGTTCCAGTTCGAGCAGCTCGCTCCCGAGGGTCTGGAGGCCCCTCCCGGCCTCCGCGACGCCCTCCTCGGTCTCGGCGAAGCGGATCTCCTGGGCCAGCATGTTCGCGTAGCGCTGGAGCCGCGCCCGGTTCTCGTCCCGCGCCAGGCGGACCGCCTCGGTCGCGGCCCGGTTCGCTTCTTGGTCCCGGCCGACGGCGAAGTAGCCCCACGCGAGGGTGTTCGCGATCTCCGCCCGCGACGGGTCCTGGTCATCGACCAACAGGCGCGCTTGTTCCGCCAAGGCGAGGCCCCGGGGCTCCTTGCCGAATTCCGTACGGTCGGGAGCGACCAGCACCCAAGCCTTGGAGTTGAGGGACGTGGGTCCCTCGTTGATCTCCTCCTCCCCGATCTCCGGCAGCTCGACGCGCTTGCCGTCGCGACGCTGGGACAGGGCCGCCTCCATGGCCTTGATGCGACCCGGCAACTGCAACCAATAGGGATACTTGGGATGAGCCTCCCGATCGGCCAGCTTCTCTTCGTCGCTCCGCTCCAGCGCATCCTCGCGCTGCTTGTCGCGGGTTTCTCGGTGCTGCGGTAGCTCGCCGACGAGTTGTTCCGCCTCGGCGATCCAGGTGCGGTAGCGGTCGATGAGCTGCGGGTGTGGTGGATACAGCGTCTGGGCGGACTCCAGCAGGTCCTCGAGCCTCTGGGCATCGGACATGCGCATGAGCTCGCCTGCCTTGGCGGCCGCGTCGCGGCGCTTGGCCTGGACGTAGGACACCGACGACAGCCCCGTGATGGCCAGCACGAGGGCGGCGACGATCGCGCCCGCCAGGGCCCTGTTGCGGGTCACCCACTTCTTGAGCTCCGGCCAGGGGCCCGCCTCGTAGGCCCGCACGACGCGTCCCTCGACGTAGGCCGCGAGGTCCGTCGCGAGGGATTGGGTGTCGGGATAGCGGTCCGCCGCCTCCCGGGACATGGCCTTCTCGCAGATGGCCACGAGCTCGGCCGGGGCCAGGGGCGCGAGCTTCTTCAGGGGCTGCGGAGGACCCTCCCGGAGCCGCCACAGGATGGCGAGGGGAGCGATCCTGGCGCCGGCCGGCACGAAGGGCATGTGGCCCGCCAACAGGTGGTACAGCATCGCTCCGACGCCGTAGACATCCGAGCTGGGCGCCATCTCGTCCGTGCGGCCGTCGGCCTGCTCGGGGGGCATGTACGCGGGCGTGCCCACGACGTCCCCGTCCATCGTGTAGAGCGGCGACCCCGGGGCCTGATCCATGTGGTCGCGACGGTCGGACTGGACCTCGACGGTCTTGGGCTCCACCAGGATCCGCAGGTCCCGCGCGTCTTCGCGCCCCACCACCTTGGCCAGACCCCAGTCCATCACGTACACCTCGCCGAACTTGCCGACCATGATGTTGGACGGCTTGAGGTCCCGGTGGATGACGCCCTTGGCGTGGGCATACCCCATCGCCTCGCAGACCTTGATGATCAGTCCCAGGACTCCGGTCTGCGTCCACCCCCCCTCCCCGGCGGCCAACTGATCGAATACCTGGTCCAGGGTCTGACCCTTGACCAGCTTCATCGTGAAGTAGACCTGCCCCTTTGCGTCCAGCCCGATCCGGTGAACCGGGACGATCCCGGGGTGGTCGAGCTGGGCGGTGACCTGGGCCTCCTCGAGGAAGCGTGCGAGCTTGCGCTTGTCCTGGGGATCCGCTTCCCCGGGGGTGGAGGTCGCCCGGTTTCCGACCAGCACCTTCATCGCCAGGTGGCGGCGGAGGTCCTCGTCCCAGACGCGCTTCACGACCCCCATGCCGCCGCGCCCCACCTCCCCCCGTTCCGTGTACCCGTTGGAGCCCTGGGACCGCTCCGCCAACTGGTCCACCAGTTGTCCGGTGTAGTCGCCGGCGCTCGTGTCGCTCAGGTCGATCTTCAGGTCGGCATCGGAGTCCTCCGGGGAGTCGGTCACCAGGGTGATCCCGCTCTTGACCCCCGCCTCGGCCTTCAGCTCCTGGAGCAGGACGACCTGGGCCTCCAGCTTGCGCAGCTCGTCCGCGAGCTCGGGGTGCTCGCGGCAGATCTCTTCGATGTGCACCTCCTCCCCGGCATCTCTGCGGGCCTGGAGGGCGGCGTACACGGACTCGAGCGACTGGTCGGTCATGACAGGAACGGACTGTGGGGGAAAACAAGAACCGGGTGGCCCGGGCTGGGGACAGCCCGAACCTCCACCGCGTCACACCGCGCGACCGGCAGCCGTACCTCCGCCGCCGACAGCGGCGGGGGCGCGGCCCCGGAGCCGTTCAGTACTCCTCGCGCAACACCACGGGCGGGCCGCCCGCATCCGCACCACCGGCGAGATGGGTGAGGTAGACCGCACCACCCCCCGAGGCTCCGGCATAGCGCGCACCGATCGCGAGATCGATCGTGCCATCGCCGTTCCAATCGCCGATCGGCTCGACGGCCACGCCGAACTCGTCCCGCGGGGCGATCTGCTGATCGAAGCTGTCGGCGGCGAGCCGCGTCGAGCCCAGCATCCCGCCGCTCGCATCCAGGAACAGCACGTGCACCGACCCCGAACCGTCCCCGGCCGTGAAGAAGGTGTCCTCGCTGGCACCGACCGCGACGTCGGGCACTCCATTGCCATCCAGGTCCCCGACGTCCGCGAAGTCCCGACCGAACAGGTTCAGGTCCACCAGGTCGAGGGCCACCCCGTTCTCGCCCTGGACGATCGAGCTCCACCCCGTGATGTCACCATTGGCGTCCAGAAACCCGATCCACATGCCCCCGGGGACCGCGGTGGTGCTCCCGCCATCCTGCTTCATGGCACCGACCGCGAGGTCTCGGATCCCGTCCCCGTTCACGTCGCCGATCTGGGCCAACCCGTCCCCGAACGAAGGTTGGATGCTCCCCACCGCCGGCGGGCCCGGGTAGCTGATGCGGCTGAGGCTCTGCAGTTGCCCACCGAGGGGATCCCAGTCGAGGATCTGCATCGTGCCGACCTCGTCCTGGGCCACGGGGTAGCCGACGGCCAACCGCATGCTCCCCGCGCTGGCGGTCTGCCCGAAGTCCAGGAGCACCGCGGAGCGTCCGAAGACGTCCACGTCCCCCGAATCCCCGAGGTTGGCGGCGTTCGGCCGCGGGTCCAGCAGGGTCACCACCCGCGCGATGCTGCCGTCCGGCAGCAGCGACAGGAAGAAGAGCGCCCCCAGGGGGTCGCCGGCGGTCCCGAATCCCGGGGCTCCGACGGCCAGGTCCTCGTATCCGTCCCCGTCGAAGTCACCGAGGGGCACCAGGGACTTGCCGAACTTGGACCGGGCGTTCAGGGGCACGGTCAGTCCCCCGGTGCTCGTGCTCAGCTTCGTGGAGGAATGCACGCTCCCGTCGGCGTTCATCATCAGAATCCACACCGCGCCGGTGTTGAGCCCCCCGTCGTTCGTGTTCGGCGCGCCGACCGCCAGGTCCGCGACTCCGTCGTCGTTCAGGTCGCCGAGGAACGCGATGCTGCGACCGAACTGATCCCCTTGTTCGAGGGTCGGACCGTTCGGTGTCGAGTCATCCAGGACCAGGGAATAGAGCACCTCGCCGGGGCCAGGGTCGTCAGAGGGTGCCGCGTAGGAGCCAAGTGCGAGTACGAACAGGCAGGCAGGGAAAATCATGTCGATGCACCTAGGGACAATGAACAGAGATTCAGATCACACCCAGTTTTACGGCAGAAATAGCAATTGCCAATGAAACCGGGCTCGAGTCTACCTAGCGATGAACGAATCCAAGCGGCCAACTGCGCCACATCTTACAGACACCAAACAACGAGTTTCCCCCGACTTGGACTGGGGGAAACTCCCCCTCCTGAGCCCCACAACGAACTTTCCCTTGGTGCCACGCCCACCCCACAGGAGCATGACCCCATGCGAAGTTCCCACGCCCTAGGCCTCCTGTGCCTCGTGTCCCTCGCCTGCCGGACCCCGGTCGAAGAACCGTCCCGTGACCCGGCGGACTCCCCCGCCGGAGCTTCCGGAGCGACCCGGATGATCGAGACCGACACGCTGCGCATGAGCATTCGGGAGCAGGGCAGCGGGCCCCTCGTGTTGATGCTCCACGGCTTTCCGGACCTGTCCCACGCCTGGCGGCACCAGCTCACGGCCCTGTCGGCCGCCGGCTATCGTGCCGTGGCGCCGGACATGCGCGGATATGGCGGGACCGAGGCCCCCGAGGCGATCGAAGCCTACGACCTGGTCGAGCTCGCCGGCGATGTCGTCGCGCTGATGGATGCCCTGGGGGAAGAACAAGCCGTCCTCGTCGGCCAGGACTGGGGAGCCGTCGTCGCCTGGACCACGGTGCTGCTGTACCCCGAGCGCTTCACGAAGCTGGTGGCCATGAGCGTTCCCTACGGCCTGCGCGGCGAAACCTCGTACCTCGACTCCCTGCGCGCGGCCTACGGGGAGAACTTCTTCTACGTGCTGTACTTCCAAGAGCCCGGCGTCGCAGAGGCCGAGCTCGACCCGGACCCGCGGGCCCTCTTCGAGCGCTTCTTCGCGTCCCCCGGCCAAGCCCGCGAGACTCCGACGATCACCAGCCCCCTGGCGACGGCCGGGGGCCTCCTCGGCCGTACCGGGCGTGCCCTGGAGCGACCGGAGTGGTTCACCGAGGCGGACATGCAGCTCTACGTCGAGACCTTCGAACGCACCTCGTTTCGGGGCGGCCTGAACTACTACCGCAACTTCGACCGCAGTTGGGCCCGCACGGCCCACATCGCCGACCGGCCGGTCCGGATCCCGACCCTGTTCCTGTCCGGCGAACACGACATCACGATCGGCGGCGCCACCCAGGCCCAGCTCGAGGCACTGATGGACCCGGTCACCGAGGACCTGAGGGTGGTCCTCTACCCGGGGGCCGGGCATTGGATCCAACAGGAGCGGGCCGACGAGGTGAACGCCGAGATCCTGCGCTTCCTGGGCACCGACTAGGGGCCTCGCGACGGACCACCGAGATGTCGAACACCAGCGAGACGGAACTTTGGGCAGCCTCGCTCGGCGATCGCAGTGCCGCTTGGGGTGGGGACGCCGAGCGGAAGCGGTTGCGGGAATCGCTGCTGGCCGTCCGGGCCCGTGCGGACGGAATCGCGTCGGCGATTCCCGAGACCTCACCGCACATGACGGTCCATGACGGCACGCACTGGGATGCCCTTTGGGAGCTCGCGGACGAAGTCGTCGGCCCAGGCTTCGCCCTCACTCCGATCGAGGCCTACGTCTTCGGTGCGGCCGTGATCCTGCACGATCTCGGTATGGCACTGCCCTCGTACCGGGAGGGAGAAGAGGAGCTCAAGAAGACGGTTCAATGGAAAGACGTGCTGGCCGACGAGCTACGCCGTTCGTCCGGCCGCTCGCCCACGCAGGAGGAGCTCGGGAACCCGACCCCGGAGGCCAAGGCCAGAGCGACCGAGGTCGTGCTCAGGCTGCGGCACGCCCAGCAGGCAGAGGTCCTGCCGGCCCAGTACTGGACGGTCGCCGGCGGCGCCCGGGAGTACTTCATCGAGGACGAGGACCTGCGCAGCAGCCTCGCGCGGCCGATCGGAATGATCGCCGCGAGCCACCATTGGGACATGGAGGAAGTGGAGCGGCGACTCGGAGGGCGGACCCTGAGCGCCCCCACGTTCCTGCCGGCGGCCTGGTTGCTCGACCCGTTCCGAATCGCTTGTCTCCTGCGGGTCGCGGATGCCCTCCACGTCGACGCGCGCCGGGCACCACGGAATCTGAGGCGTGAGCGCGGCGTGAGCGGCGAATCCGAGCTGCACTGGATCGCCCAAGGGCACGTCTTTCGGTTGCGGAGGGTCGCTGATCGCATCGTCCCGAGCTCCGGGGCCGCCTTCAAGATGGACGAGTCCCGCGCCTGGTGGCTCCTCTACGACCTGCTGACGAACGCCGACCGCGAGCTGCGTTCCGTGGACGCCGTCCTGGCGGACCGGGGCGCGGAACGGTTCGCGGCGCGCAGCGTCGCTGGCATCGAAGCCCCCGGGCGCCTGGTCAAGCTGATCCCGACCGAGGACTGGGTGCCCACCGACATCCGGATCCAGGTGTCGGACATCGCGACCCTCGTGGAGCGCATCGGCGGCGCCGAGCTATACGGCAAAAAGAGCGCCTGGGTCCCCCTTCGCGAGCTGATCCAGAACGCGGCCGACGCGGTTCGCGCGCGGCGGCTCCTCGAGGACCGCGCCTCCCAGTGGGGGCGCGTCGAGGTGCAGGTCGGCGAGGACGAGCGGGGGCACTGGCTGCGGGTCGACGACGACGGGATCGGGATGACCACCTCCGTCCTGGGGGGACCCTTCATGGACTTCGGCCGAAGCTTCTGGCACAGCGACTTGATGCGTCGGGAGCACCCTGGCCTGGAAATGAAGGGGTATGCCTCCTCGGGCCGCTACGGGATCGGCTTCTTCTCGGTCTTCGTCTGGGGGGAACACGTCCAGGTGACGACCCGCCCGCGCACCGGGTCCCTGGAGGAGACCTGGGTCCTGGAATGCCGGGCGGGGGCTCGCTCGCGGCCGCTCCTTCGGCGGGCCTTCGAGGAGGAACGGCGTCTCGACCCGGGTACCTCGGTAACCGTGTGGTTTCACCCGGAGAAGTGGCGAGCCTTCACCCGCGCCATCGACGAACTGTTCTCCATCGACAGTTGGGACCGCAACAAGCACTCCGTGGCGAAGAACCTCGAGCGGACCTGCGCCTATGTCGGACCAGCCCTGGACGTGGACGTCTTCGTCGCGGCTCCGGAGGAGCCGGCTGGGGCCTTGACCAGGACGAGGGCCGTCGGGGCCAATGACTGGCGCCAGCTTCCCGGTTGGGACCTACTCCGGCGCACCTGGGGTCCCGGAGGCTACCCCCACGGGGCCGACTCGGTGGCGGCGCCTCACATCGCAGAGCTACGCGACGACGGAGACCAGGTCGCCGGGCGTCTCTGCCTCGACCCTCCCTTTTGGTACGAGCACGAAGCGGATTGGAGTCCCCTGTGCTCCCGGGCCTGCCTCGTCGACGGCGTCGGGATGCGGGTCGGGGAGCTGCGCGGCCTCGGCGGGATCGTGCGCGGGCACAGCACCAGAGCACCCCGCGACGAGGCGGAGGTCGAGCTCTCCCGAAGGGGACTCGCGACGTGGATACGGAGCCAGATCCTCTCGCTCTTCGATGACAAGTTCACGGCAAATGTCAGCCTGCTCCCCTACGTCGGGGTGATGGCCCGGGCGGGGATCGACGTGGAAGGACTCCCGGTCGCCCTCGGCCGCGCCGGCTGGAGGACCCTAGCCGACCTGCGGACCACCCGTGGATTCCCTCTGACGATCATCGACATTGGCAGCGCCGGAGGTCCGATCGCGGGAGAGTATGAGGACCTTCACAAGTCGGACTGGTTTTATCTTCGCAGCCAGAAAATCCCCAAGCACACGCTGATCACCGGCCTGATCCCTTTCGATGGGCAGCTGGGGTGGCTCCTGAAAGCCCTTGAGCTCGAGGACGAACCCCGCCGGCCTCGACCGCCGTTGGATGAACACCCCCTGATCCTGCCCAGCGGCCTAGGGCGGTTGATCCTGGAGGCCCTGGGAACCGCCGCGGGAAGTCCGCCGCTTCCGCGGGTCGAGCCGCGGCGCGTCAGCACCAAGAAGATCTTCGGCGACGCGAAGGGGGCCCGGGCCACGCAGGTCTTCCAGGTCTCGGCCAAGGGGTCGTAGCCCCCCTGGCCCCTGGCCAATCCTTGCCCGGCCCTTGGGCGAGGCCCACGGGAACGGGCGGTCACCGCGACTCATCGAGGTACTCGAAGTCCGCGAGCAATCGCTCGAAGTCCGCGATCCACGCGTCGTGCGGCGGCTCGAGGGAGGCGATCGTCAACAGGAAGGCGACCTCGCCCCGGATCCAACAGACCTCGGTGGCCTTGGTCACGTCCGGATCGCCGTTGTCGTGGGCTCGGAGGAGCGACATGTGGCCCGTCGTGCCCTCGACCTCGCGGGGCTCGTTCACGAGCACGTCGAACACGTCGTAGTCCCCCTTGAACTGGGCCAGGCGCGCGTTGAGGATCGCCTCCGGTGCCGCCCCCGGAGGCACGGCGAAGACCAGGAAGTGGATGCCGAGCCGGTCCACGTCCGGGGGCTCGAAGCCGATGATCGTCACGCCGGATTCCGACTTGTCGACGAGCTTCCAGTCCTCCGCCGGGGCGGAGAGGCGGACGCCGTGGTCCGCGTGGGTGTAGGTGACACCGTCGATCCCGGTCGTGTAGGGGCCGGTGGGCTCGGGGTCGGCCAGCTTGAAGTCCTCGACCGAGATCGACAGGCTTTCGGTCAGGGCCCAGCGCAGGGCCTGGGTGCCTTCGACCGTGTCGCTGTGGACGAACTTCAGGAGCAGCGGGGCGTGTCCGACCTCATCGGTGCTGGCATCGACCGTGACCCAGCGACCGACCCAGGCCTCGTTCCACATGTGGCCCATCCAGCTCCCCGCCACCATGCGCTCCCCCAGGACCATCCGCGCCGGAATCCCCAGGGCACGCGCCAGGGAGGCGAGCAGGGTCGAGTACTCGGTGCACTTGCCCTTCCCCCGGGCCAGGACCTCCGGCCCCGTCAGGGTCTCGAGGATCAGGCCGCCCTCGAGGTGCTCGAACACCCACGTCGACAGGGCCGCGACCGCATCCGCCGCGGTGGTCGCACCGGCGGTGGCGGCCTTGGCCGCCGCCAGGATCTCCGGATCGGCGGGCTTCACGAAGGCCGTCTCGGCCAGATACGGCGCGAAGCGTTCGTCCTCGACCGGGAACTTCACCCGGTCGACGACCGGCCCGGGCGCGCCGATCTCCACCCGCGCGGACTGCCCCTCGGCGGTCTCGCCCTGTTCCAGGAGGCGCTGCCGTGCGTCCTCCAACCGGAAGTCCCCGAAGGGGATGTCCTTCCAGGTCAAGCGGACCACGAGCCGCTCCAGGCGGTGCGGTGCCTCGATCTCGCGGTCCACCGGGAAGACCAGGACCTCGGGACCATCCAACCCCAGGGGAACGAGCTCTTCCGCCTCCTCCGCCGTGCAGCGCGTGAGGAAGTGGTCGGGTTCGCCGAGCAGCCCCTGCACCAGCACGCCCTCCCGATCGAGGGTCAGAGTGTGCTGCTCCTGCCCGTCGCCGTACACGAGGCGCCACGCGGAACCGTCCTCGTCCCGCCGCAGACGCGTCGCGGCGACCGCCTCGAGCTCCCAGGTCTGCTCGTCGAGGAGCTTCGCCGTGGCATGCTCCGCCTCCGGTCCGAGCCGTCGGATCCAATCCTCGAGGCTGAGGGAGAACAGGACGGTCTCCGCCGGATCGAGCGCGATCGGCCCCCCGTTGTCGGGCTGGGGCGGATCGAAGGTCAACGTGAGGGCGTCACCCTTGCGCTGGCCGCTGACCCGGGAGCTCCCCAAGAGCCCTCCGGTTTCGTGCCGAATCGAGACCGGCTGCAAGTCGGGCGTGACGACGTACTCCGCATCCATCGTGATCGGCTGCTGACTCGCGAGCAAGCTCACCTGGAGGCGGACGGAGGTCTGGTACCGGAAGTTGCCGTCGGGGAGCGCGGTCACCTGGACGCGGTGCGCCCCGTAGCGCTGCTCGCCATCGAGGTAGGCGTACCAGAGGTCCCGCACCCGGGGCGGGAGGTCCAGGGCGGCGGCCGCCGGCGTGTCCTGCGCGGAATCGACGGCAGCCCCCTCGACGCCGAGCGGCTCGCGGGTCGTGGTCTCGGACGCGACCGTCACCGCTCCCGTCGCCGCCGCGGGGGGGCCAGCGGTCCCGCGGACCGCGGCGGTCTCGCCCCCGGTCGAGGACGTCAGCCCTCCCCCGCCGAAGAGCCGCGGCACGACGACCAGCGCGACGGTCGCGATCCCCACGACAGCCGCGGCCAACTTGAGGGTGCCCAGGGACCAAAGCTTCTCGACCGCCGGAGCGGGGAACGCCCCGGGCAGCATCGGCAGGAGCAGGACCGACCAGGCTCCACGGTCCCCGTCGAACTTCGCATCGAGGGCGCGCCGCAGGATCTCGTGGGCACGACTGAGCTGCGAGCGAACCGTCGCCGGGCTGCGGCCCAACCGCTCGGCAATCTCTGCTGCATTCAAGTCCTGGAAGTAGTGGAGCAGGACGACCGACCGGTAGGGCTCCCCCAGGGCGAGGACCACGTCGACCACCTCCCGTTGGGCCGCCGGGCGCCCGTGGGTGACGTCGACGGACTCCACCGCCTCGGGTGGGGCGACGGCCTGCTCGCGCCTGAGCCGACGGCCCGTGGAGCGGTGCGCGTCCCGGGCCAGGTTGCCGGCCACCCGGGCGAGCCAGTGCCGGAGCGCCCCTCGGTTCCGCGGCGGTCGGCGCAGGGCCGCGAGCCAGGTCTCCTGGAGGACGTCCTGCACGCGCTCCTCGTCGGAGAGGAGGCCCCGTACGACGGCCCGCACGAAGGGCTCGTGCTGAAGGAGGGTCTGGGCGGTGAGGAGGGGCTGCTGGTCCATGGGAGGGGCTTCGATCAAGGGTCGGCTACGGGCCCTGAAGACGCCACCCCCGGGCGGAGCGCGGCAGGGATCGGGGGATTCCCCGGAAGTCCCGTCGCGGCGGGCTCGGCGGGGTACCAGACTCTTACCCACCCCCCGGGGCGACCCTCGTAGAGGGTCGGACGATGCGCGCCATGAACCTCGATCGCCGTCAATTGCTCGCCGCCGGAGGCGCGTGCCTCGCGTCCTGCGGAACCCCCGCCCGCCTCCGCGACCCCGGGCGGACCGACCGCCTCGACCTCTTGTTCGCGGCCCACGCCGACGTGCTCCCCGAACGGGCCGGCGCCGGCGCGAACCACTATCCGATGGCCGCGGAGGCCCTCGAAGCCCTCGGCTACGGGGACGCGATCCAGTCTTCGTGGATCGCGGATGCCGACCGTTACGCGGGCGAGCCCGGGCGTGCGCGGAGCATCGGGAACGCGTCGGAGGTCCAGGCCGCCCTGGGCGCCTACGATCGGCTCGGCGACTGGCTCGACACCTTCCGAGCCACCCTCCAGCGCGAATCCTGGCGCACGGTCGTCGCACGTTGGGCTCCGCGCCTGGCACCGGCGATCAGCGCGGCGGCGTTTCACGGGGTCATCCGGACCGGCCACGCGGTGCGCGCGCTCCGGCAGCGCGACACGGCCCCGCGCCGGAGAGAGCTGGCCGCCGGCCTGGCCTACTGGGCGGCGCGCTACGTCGAGCTCCCCAGCGCGCGGACCGGCCCCGATCCGAGACAGAGCCTGGAGGACACCCTCGCGGGCCTGTCGCACCCCTGGATCGACGACCGCACCGACGTCGACTTCTTCTCGGTCGTCGACCGCCTGCGCGAACGCCCCCTGGCTCCGCCGGTGGATCTCACCGAGCGCGGCTCGACCCCCACGGCCGACCTCGAGGAGATCGTCCACGGGGCGACCACCGCGTTCCTCGAGATGCTGGTCCTCGAGCGCTCCAGGATCTGGCTCTTGCACACAGTGACCGGGCCGGCCGCGATCGAATGGCTGCTGCCCGAGGTCGATCGCCCGGGCGCCCGCAAGCTCGTGGAGTACGCCCGCCAGGCCGTCGTGGCGATGTACGCGGCCTACGGCGAACCCTTCACCCCCGGCGCCCACCTCCGCACCTCGGCCCCGCCGTGGCCCCGACAGATCCAGCGGGCGGTGGACATCCGCTCCGTCCACGGGATCAAGCTCATCGACGCCCTGGACCGCTTCCGGCGCGACGACGACCCGCTGTGGGGCTCGGTGGCCTCACAGTGGTTCGAGTGGACCTAGCCGCAATCCCCGTCAGCGGGACTTGCCGCGGGTGGCCCACATCAGGCCGGCGGCGATGCACATGACGGTCAGGCTGCCGAGGGCGATCATCGGGAGCGGGGAGGAGGCTCCCTCCTCCACGGGCATCGCGGTGCTCGGGTCGATCTGGAGCAAGAGCTGCTCGGCCCGCTCGCGGATGTCATCGTCCACCCGGAGGGTCGTGTAGGCGGGGTCATCGGCGTAGGTGACGATCGTGGGATGCTCGGGGTCGGGGTTGCCGTAGGCGAGGTACGTTCCCCCGGGGCCGGTGAACTCGAGGATCGCGCCCAGGTCCGTGAACTCGAGGACCCGGGCTTCCAGGGGCCCGTCCTCCGGGTAGGTCGCCGGTGCGTCCGACTCGGGCGCGGGCAGGTCGAGGATGTTCCGCAGCAGCGCGGCGTTCACCGGCACGAGGATCCGCCCGGCGGAGATCCGGAAGACGTAGCCGTCGACCGCGTCGGTGCCCTGTTGCTTGCGATAGCACCAACCCGCGATGGGAACCTCTCCGGGGCCGCCGGTGTCGTAGACCAAGAGCATGCTCTCGTCCGATTCGTCCCGATGCAGAGAGCGAACGGTGCCCCGGACCTCGTACTCCCCCGCGACGGGGAGGAAGTCGCCCCCTGCGACCAACTTGCTCAGCCCCTCGTGGCTGACGACCCAGTGCATCGCCACCTTGGAATCCGCCTCGGCGATGAGCTCACCCCCCTGAAGGACCGTCCCCGCGCCGCTCGCCTGGACGAAGCCGGCGGCCTGGGTCGTCCCCGAGCCCTGCTTCCCCAGCTGGGCGAAGGTGGTCGGACAGAGCAGCAGGCAGAATAAAATCGCCCGTGTCAGCGGACAGGCCTTGGACTCGGTTCTAGTCATCGTGCTTCCCGTTTTCGGAGTGGCGGACTCCTTGGATCCTAGCACGGGACCCGGGCGGAGCCGTCGAGGACTCCACCCGAGCTCGCGGTCCGTGCCGCGGATCTGGAACGGGCGTCAGATGCACCAATCCCCGGGGGTGCCGAAGGCGCCCCAGTTTCCGTCCCGGATGAGGCTGAGCTCGCCGTCGTCCCCCTTCGTGCCGTCCTGGATGCCCTTGCCACCGGCGCCCCCGTTGCCGGCGGGCCCTGCGTTGGCGATGCCGGGGAAGCCGGGCATGCCGGGGGCGCCGGGCACGTACCCGTCTCCCCCGTTGCCGGCGTCACCGCCGCTCCCGGCCATGGCCTCTTCCACGTCACCCCCCTTGCCGCCGTCGCCGCCGTTGCCCCGGTAGGTGCCGGAGGCGTCCTTGTGGGCGTTGCCGCCCTTGCCCCCGTGACCGCCGATGCCGGCCACGGCCGCCCCACCGCGCCCGCCGGCGCCACCCTTGCCGCCGACCCCGGGGTCATCGCAGCAATCGTCGCCGTCCTCGCCCGGATCCCCGGGGGCTTGGTTGATCGCGTAGCCGCCGATCCCGCCGTCTCCGCCGACCCCGCCGTCGGGCTCTGCCGCCGTGCCCTGGGGCCCACGGCTCCCCGGTGCTCCGTTTCCACCGAAGATCTCGAGGGTCTCGTCGTCGCCCTTGGCCCCGTCATCGCAGACGGGGGTGGTGGCGAGCACGGGCAGGGCCGGCCCGTGGAACAGGGCCGTGGAGCTCGCCGGCGTGCCGAGCTCGGCCTCCGCCAGGGCCGTGAGCTCGTGCCCGAACTCCACCTCCAGGCCGGCTGCGAGCAGCTCTTGGAAGTAGGGATAGACGGCCGCACCACCGCCAGCGCCCCCGTCCGTTCCGCGGCGGGCGGCCGGGGAGTGCGGGCCGCCGAGGCCCCCGTGTCCGGCTGAAGCCCTGCGGAGACCGTCCGGGTCGCTCGTCACCGGCCGTCCGATGAAGGTGAGCTGGCCGCCGGCGCCCCCGGCTCCGTCCACGCCGCCGACGCCGCCGTTGCCCGCGGACACCACGCCGTCGATGCGGATGAGCGGCGCCTGGAGGTGGATGCTGCTGCCCACCAGGCCGGCCGTGCCGTGGGGCAACTCTCCGGTCAGCGGGCGCGGGGGCGCGTCTTCGGCGAATAGCGTGCCGGCGACCTCGATCCCGAGCCGCGCCTCGATCGTCAGGTTGTGTGCGCGCCGCGTCGCGTTCGGTTCACAGGCGCGGATGTGCAGGTCCCCTTCGATCCGCACCCACTCGGAAGCCGCGATCCGCAGGTCCTCGGTCACGTAGGCCGTCACCCCTTCGGGCACGTGCAAGGAGGCGACCGTCAGGGAACCCGACAGGAGCGCGCCCGACTCGACGGTGACATGCTCCGCCGTCCAACGCGGTGAGAGGTCGGGCTGCGAGTCCTGGGGAGCCGGGCTCCCCTCGCTGGCTAGGGCAGCCGTGCCGAACCAAGTACAGGCGATGAGAGCGAAGAGCAGTCGGTGGCCGCGAAGGGAGGTCATCGGACGAATCCTGTTGCTGGGGTTGACGTCGGGTGCCCGCGGCGGTTCCACGGGCGTATTCGAAGCGCGCGTGCGCCGACGGTTCGGGACGCCCATCTGGGAGAATCTCGCCTGCGGCTCCCGGGCCGCGCCCCTGTCACCGGCGATCCCGGGTCCCTCGCGCCCACACGATCGACGCGGTAGGCTCGGGACATGACGACGCTCCAGGGGAAGGTGGCCCTCGTGGCCGGTGCGACGCGCGGGGCCGGCCGGGGCATTGCCCGCGCCCTCGGCGCGGCCGGTGCAAGCGTGTACTGCACCGGCCGCAGCAGCCGCGAGGGCCCGGTGGATCCGAAGCGGCCCGAGACGATCGAAGAGACCGCCGAGCTCGTCACGGCGGCCGGGGGCCTGGGCATCCCCGTGCGCGTCGACCACACCGACGAAACCGCGGTCCAGGCCCTGTTCGAGCGCGTGCGGACGGACAGCGGCAAGCTGGACCTCCTGGTGAACGACATCTGGGGCGGCGACGCCCTGACCGAGTGGGGCAAGACCTTCTGGCAGGTCGACGTCCAGACCGGCTTCACCATGATGGAGCGCGCGGTCCACACCCACATCATCACCAGCCGCCACGGCGTGCCCCTCATGCTCGAGGGGAACGCCGGCCTCATCGTCGAGGTCACCGACGGCGCGTTCTACGGGTACCGCGGCCAGCTCTTCTACGACCTGAGCAAGCTGTCCGTCATCCGCCTGGCCTACGCGATGTCGGTCGAGCTCGCGGCCACGCCCCTCGCCGCCGTGGCCGTCACGCCGGGCTTCCTACGCTCCGAGGCCGTCCTCGATCACTTCGGCGTCACCGCGGACAACTGGCGCGACGCCATCGCCCAGGACCCCCACTTCGCCCTGTCCGAGACCCCACTCCTGGTCGGCCGCGTGATCGCGGCCCTCGCCGCCGACCCGGACGTCAAAGCCCGCTCCGGCCAAGTCCTCACCTGCTGGGATCTGGCCCGCCACTACGGCGTCACGGACGAAGACGGTGCGCAACCCCACTGGGACGAGCACCTCGACGGTGCTGTCGAGAAGATCCTGGCTGACGATTCACCGAGCTCCGACGACCTTCTGCTGCTGAGCCTCCGCGGACCACAGCTCGATTTCGACGCGGAGCGGGCCGACCAGCGGGCGCAGATCGCCGCCTTCTTGAAAAAGCACGGCGAGGGCGGAGCCAGCCTGCCCTAGGGCGACCGATCCCCTTGCTGCGGATCGGCTACGCGGCCAGCCCTTCCTGGTCCGTCGCTTTGCTCGCAAGCTCCGCGAGGAACAGAGCCGCCCGTTCCCCCTTCATCCCCTCGAGGTCCAGCTCGTAGTCGCCGGAGTACTTGAGGATCAGGCTGCGATTGATCTCCGACAGGGACAGGTACCCCATCGACCACTCGGAGTACGTGCGCGTGACGATCGCACGGTAGTCCAGCAGGACGACGTCCTCGTGCCGCTTGTCCGCGCAGATGTTGCCGAACAAGCGCGAGAGCCGGCGCCGTTCCCCCTCCAACACCTGGACGAATTGGTCGTGGCGATACGCCAAGAACCCCGTCAACCCGTGCCCCGGATTCCTCTCGCGCGCCACGCTCAGGATCTCCTGGACGTCCGCCTGGGTGACTCCTTCCGACGGGCGACTGCAATAGACAAGCCGATAGAGGTTCATGGCCTTCCCCACGACCCCCCCACGTCCGAACTGGAGGAGGGCCCACCCGCCATTCCCGATCCCGGGCCCCGGCGGCGGCCTCCGCCGATGCTGCGATCCCGCGGAGCAGGGGCGGCGGCCCGCTTCGGTCGGATCTACTCGTCCGCCACGGCCCGAACGCCGTGCCAGACGCCAGCCCCGCCCTGGCTGATCCCGAGCCCCCAGGGGCCGTCCAGCTCGCGCTCGTCCAGGGTCGCGCGGAGCATCTGGGCTCCGTCCACCGCGACCCGGAGCTGCCCGTCCAGGACGCTGACGACAAAGGGCACCGGAGCCTCGGGCAACGCCTCCGCGAGGTGCCGGGCCGCGAGGACGCGCAGGCCGTCCGGGCCCTCCGCCCGGAGACTCACCCCCTCCGCCCGCAGCTCCACGCTCAGGTGCTCCGCACCCTGCCGGTCGATCAAGACCTGCATCCCCGTTCCCGGGCTCAAGCGCTCGAAGGCCCCTTCGACGCGGTAGGACCGCGCGTCCAGCGGGACCAGGTTCCAGGCGCGCGCAGCGGCGCTCTCGAACGCGACCTGCTCCCAGTCGTCGCCGATGGTCTCCAGCGAACGCGCGCTCTCGTACCAATGGGCCGGCGCCTCGGCCAGGGCGCGCGACAGCTCCGCTTCGAGGTGCGCTGCGCCATACCGCTCCAGGACCACCTCGGACATACGCGCACGCATCGATGGGCCTCCGCGCATGTAACGCAAGGCCTCGACCATCCCCGCGAAGCTCTCCCGGTCGGCCAGGAGCACCTGCATCAGCTCGTTCCACAGCGCGTAGCGCTCATAGAAGCTCAGGCTCTCCACCCGGTCCATGAGGATGTCGCGCAGGGCCGGCAGGCGACCCTGCTCCAGGATCTCCTTGGCCACCAACTGCTGGGTCGAATAGCGCGGATGGTCCGCGGGGTCCTCCAGCAGCCCCAGCTCGAGCATCGTGACCTGCTCCACGTGCATCGCCAGGCCTTCGGCGAACCAGGTGGGATGGTAACGATAGGTCGGCACCACGGTGTTGGCGGCCAGGTGCGCCGCCTCGTGGGCGAGGGTCTCGAGCGTGAGGCTGGTCAGCCCCAACCTGGCCGACGGCCCCTCCGTCAACGGCGGCGCCATCAACACGTGTGCGCTCAGGGTGTTCCAGTGGGTGAAGGACTCGTTGAACTGGAAGTTCCCTCCGGTCAGCCGGCGATCGACAGCGAGGTACTGCCTCCGCGAGTCGTACAGGTAGATCTCAAGGAGCGAGTCGTAGCGATGATCCGGGGTCCCCATGAACCGCATCGCAGCGGGCCATGCAGCGTCCACGACCTCGATGGCCCGCTCTGCGACTCGCTCCTCATCGAACTGGAGGCGCAGACGGAAGTGCTCCCCCGAGCGCTCCACCACAGCGCCCCTCCGCGATCCCTCCTGGGACGCGTGCAACAGCTGCCCGCTCCCCTGCGCAATCAACGCGAGAAGTCCGAGCCCGAAGCCCAACCCGACACCGCGGAAAGACCTGCAACTCCTGTTGTGACGCATAGAGGGATCGTAGGAATGACATACGACTCAGGCAGGTTCGTGGGCTACCCTCCGGATTTCGAGTATCGTAGCCTACGGACGCGAACGAGCCGCTGCACCCCTACAGCCTCATCGAGTTCTTACATGGGCGTACTGAAGTTCCCCTTCGGTAGCGCAAGTGTCCGTGTGCGGCGCAGCACACGAGCCCGACCGGTAGAAGGAAGCGGCCCTCGGGATCGCGCGCGAGGGCCGCGGATCACAGGAGAGCGCGCATCCGCGCCTCGAGCGACTCGAGCCTGGATTTGGTCGCCCGGAACGGGATTGGTTGTCCCTCCGCTGCCAGCAGGTCCAGGACCACGCGAACGACCTGCTGGAGTCGGGTGCGGTCTGCCAGGGGGAGCGACCCCAGGTGCTCTTCGAGGAAGGGAACGACCCGGTCCAGGCAGTCCAGGGCACCTTCGAAGAGGGCGACGCGCACCTCCCGGGGAGGGTCCGTGGTCTCCGTGATCGAGAGCGAGATCCGTGCCGTTTCGAGTGCGAATTCCGGGGCGGACAGATCGGCTGTGCTCTCGGTCAGCAGTCTCACCGCCAAGCGCAGCCGCCCCTGCGAGAGGGCGAGGTCGGCCAAGGCCAGGATCTCCTGCGGATCCTCCGGAACCACGCGTCCCTGTTGGACCGCGTCGAGCCGTGGCGCGAGGGGGGCGAGCTCTTCCAGTCGTGCGATCGTGGCCAGACCCTCCGGGGTGTCGCCGATCGCAGCTCGCGCGGCGGCGATTGCCTCCGTGGAGTTTCCCAGGTGCCAGTGAATCCTGGAGAGCAACATCCGCCAATCCTGCCTGTCCTCGAGCGCAAGCGCTTTCTCCATCCATGGCAGGGCTTCCAGGGGAACCCCACGGCCCAGGTGGCAGGTTGCCAAATCGACCATGAGTTCCGCATCGGCAGGCCACTGGGCAACGGCGCGCTCCAACAGGGGAAGCGCGGCTTCCAAGTCCTCTTCGTCCAGAAGCTCGTAGGCGAGCTTCACGAGCACGTCGCGGCGACCGGGGACGAGCAGGTCCAACTCCCGCAGGGCGTCGAGCCCCTCTTCTCGCCGGCCGGGGATTTCGAGCAGGGAATGAGCGCGGCAAAGCTGCGCATCCAAGTGCCGTGGCACCAGGGCCAGTGCCCGCTCGGCTTTCTCCAACGCCCCACGGGGATCTCCTAGCCGGAGGAGCAAGATCGCCAGCTCGGATAGCGACGCGGTGTTGTCGGGGGCCAACCGGACCGCGTGCCGAGCCTCCTCCAGGGCCTCCTCGCTTCTTCCCAGCAACCGATAGGCCTGCGCCATCCACCTGCGGAGAATGGCGGTCCGGGGCTCCTGGTCCGCGGCAGTCCGCAGGTCCGCCAGGCCCGCCGCTCGAACCTCGTCGTCCTCGCCGGCCGTGCGAACGCGCAAGAGACCCCGCAGGCCGAGGTGCAGGGGAGTCGATCCCTCCAGGGACGCCGCGAGCTCGATGCTCTCCAACGCACCCCTCAGGTCACCACAGCGATCCCTGTTCACGGCCACGTTGTAGTGTGCGGTCGGATTCCGGGGATCTTGACGAGCTCGCTCTTCGAGGAACGGCTGGGCTTCCTCCGGTGCGAGCGGCCCCAGGGCGAGGGCACAATAGAAGTCCGCCTGGGGATGGCCGGGCCAGCTCCCCTGAATCGCTCGGACGACACTCCGCGCCAACTTCACGTCGGCCGAGAGCGCGACGGTACGGGCCAACTGGAAGTGGTACAGAGGACGGCTCCCGGTCGACTGCAACACAGCCTCGCGGGCGAACTCGAAGGCCTCTCGGCCGAAGGACGCTCCGGTCAGGCTCGCGCGCAGGGTCAGCATCACGCTCTCCAGATAGCAGGCCAGCGCGTCCGCCGGGGGACGGAGCGAGGCCCGCAGCTCGTTCGCCGCTTCGAGCTCACCCGACAACTCCAGCGCCCAGGCGCGGATGCGCAACAGCGCCTGGGAGGTCGAGACCACGGCCTCGTTCCGCGCCAGGACCTCCAGGGCTTGGTCGTAGCGCCTGTCGGCGATGTGGACCAAGCACAGGCCGGCCACCTCTTCGATCCCCGTCGGCCCGGCGTCCAAGGCGGCCGTCAAGGGCAACACCGCTGCGTCGGGGTCATCGAGTCCCAGGTGGAAGTACACCTCCTCCAGCAGAGCCTCCCGTCGGGCCTCCGCCTTCGCCCGGGCACCCTCACGATACCCGGGGTACATCCCGATCACCAGGGACGTCACGATCGCGATCGCCGCAAAGAGGACCCGGGCGCGCCGGACCCTGGACCGGTGCCAGCGACTGATCGTGCGGGGCGGCACCCCTCGCACGGTCGCCACGAGCTCGTCGGCGAACGCGACCATCCGCGGGTCGTTCTCCGTCCTCGAAGAGTGCGACCGCAGGAATGCCGGAACCCAGCGCCTCAACCCGCTGAAGATCGACTCCGAACGGAATTGGATCTCATCTCCGAAGGCGGCCTCCTCGGCCTCGACCTCGAGCCTCCGGGGCAGGTCCAGGAACTTCGGCTCCCGCTCGTAGCGACCCTGCAGGGCCACAGGCAGCGCCGTCGAAGCGACCGGGTCGAAGTCCCCCCGCTCCGGATCCCATTGGAGGTGCCCCTGGACGAGGATCAAGTAGAGGCACTCCAGCCCCCGGTTGTCGATCCACCACCGGATCTCCTCGTTGACGTAGGGAGACTCCCGTGCCGAGGGCGAACACATGACCAGCAGGCAGTCCGAACGGGAGATCGCCTCCGCGATCACCCCGTGAACGTCCCGACCGGCCCCCTCCTCATCGTCGTCGCGAAACACGCGCAGCGAACGAAAGGGCACCGGCCGCGGATAGCCCCGCAGCCACCCGTAGAGCGCCGTCGTGATCCGCCGACTGGGCTCTCGGCGGCTGTAGCTGATCGCAGCGTGAAAGCGTGTCCGTACCATCGTGTCGAGGGGATCCGACGTTTCTCAGGGGAAGGGCCCGAGCGATCTCCGTCCGGATCGGAACTCGAATGGCCTCCCCCGGCCACTCCTTTCTACGGGGGTCGACCCCGGAGTCCGCCAGTTCTCCCCGGCAAGTCCGAGGACGGACCGCTGCGGCCCCGCCTCTCCAACCGGTCGAGCTGCGGGCCCTTGCTAGACTCCCCCGCGATGGAAGACACCGAAACCCTCCACGCCGCGGCGCGGCGTTAATGTATGGAGCGGCACCGCTACTGGGCCGAACGCTACGCGGAGCTCCAGAAGGGTCGCGAACAGCGGATGCCGTACACGTACACGGCCCAGGACCTCGATACGTTCCCGCGCTATCAAGTGCTGGATGCGATTCGAGTCGAAATCGAGCGCTTCGTCCCGGCGGACTTCGGCTCCTACGGAGAAGCCCTCGAACTGCTGGTCGCGGCGACGGCGGTGGCGGAGTCCGTCTTCACCACCCACGCTGGGAACATCCAGAAGCGAGCGCTAGCAGAGGAGCGCGAGCACGCAGCCGCGTACCTGCGCAGCCTCGGCCCGGACGACCTCGCAACGATCGAGCCGCTCCCCTACCGCCGCACACTCAGCGAACGCGAGGCAGAGGACCTGCGAACTCGCCTACGCACAGAGTGGGGCGTCACCGGCTCCTGGTATCCCCTGGCCGAGATCGAACGCAGCGGCGTCGAGGCGTTTCAAGCACGACACTTCCTGGATCAGGACGCTGACGAAATCCTCCGTCGGGCACTGGAACGCCGCGGTGTCGAGAGGGTCTATGCACTCTGCGAAGGAGATCCCCACTGGGAGTGCGCCCTGGAGCTCATGGACTGTCTCTACGATACCGAGACCTTCTGGTGCGGCGACCGCTTCGATTGGATCGTCTATGCCTCGCACGAGAGCTCGATCACCGTCGGCGGATGGCTGTTGTCCGAACTCAGGGAGTCATGGCCCGACTGGTCCCGCCGGGTCTGGACGACCCCGTTCTACGAATAGCGCGACCTGCGGAGACCGGACTGAGACTCTACACCCGGCAGCGGTCGCCGTCGCTGGACTCACGGACTGGGTCTTCGAAGCGCCCGTGGCGGTTCACTCGGGAGCACGGTGCCGATAGATCTCGGCGCGTTCTCCTCGAAACTCGATCTCACTCTCCAAGCTCGCCCCGAGGGAGAGCGCGAGTTTCCGGGACGGGGTATTCCCCGGGAGGATGAGGCTGATCAAGTGCAGGTCCGGGCGATGCACCGAGGCCATCTCCCAGACTCGCCGCGCCGCTTCCCGCGCATAGCCCTGCCTTTGGTACTTCCGGGCGAGCGCCCACTTGATCTCCGGTTCCGGCCAGTCCTGCGGGAACCAGAGGCCGGCGAGACCCATGACGGGGCCTCCTTCGCTCAACGTGATGGAGTAGGGACCGTATTGACGGATGTGCCAGTGCCCGACGACGCTCGCCAACATGCGCCAACTCTCGCCCTCGGTGAGCGTGCGCCGGAACGTGTACCGCGTGCACTCCGGATCCGAGTAGATCGCGTGAAGATCGCGCCAGTCCGCCTCGACCGGCATCCGCAGCGACAGCCGTTCACTTCTGATCTCGGTGGGAATCTGCATGGTCTGCACCCGAAACTCGGTCGGCTGAGGAACTTGGGCCGCGCGGGTCCTGCGAAGCCGACAGCCGGCTGGCTCCGCGCCGAAGGCATGAATCGCGCCCCCTTCGACCGAGCAGCGTTGGAGGCGCCGCGACCACCCGGGCGTCCCCGTCCTCCGGTGGCTGCGCTCAGCGGAGCATCAGCAGGAAGACCAGCAAGAAAATGGTGACCCCTGGGGGATTTGAACCCCCGTTGCCAGGATGAAAACCTGGTGTCCTAGGCCTGACTAGACGAAGGGGCCACACGGGTTCGGGACGGGCCTCGCCGGGGCGGGGCTGTGCCGAGGAGCGGAAAAATAGGCGGTCGGTGGGGCCGAGTCAAACGGGGGTGGTGGGAAATTGGGAGGGTCGGCCCGCGGAGCGCGGGTGTCAGGCTCGGGCCGGGCGCCAGCCGCGCAGGTGCAGGCGTTCGAGGACGTGGGCGAGCTCGCGTTGGATGCCCCCCACCAGGCCGTCGCTGCCCCGGGCCTCGGGGGGCAGGACGTCCCAGGTGTAGGTCTCGACCTCCACGTGCAAGTCCGGGGTGCCCCAGCGCTCGGGGTGGTCGAGGGCGAGGTCCAACAGCGCGTCGGCGAAGGGGCGGGTCGTGGCGAGGCCCTGGCCGACCTGGTCGAGGTCCACCGGCACGTGGAAGTGGCAGCGCAACTCGTCGCAGGCCCGCCAGGCGGGGTCGCCGGCCTCCCAGGCGGCGCGCAGCTCGCCGATGTCGCCGGCGCGCACCAGGGCTCCGTCCCGGGAGCCGGTGACCTGGTGCAGGAAGGTCGGCTCGTCCAGGGCGAACAGGCGCTGGAGGCCGTCGCCTTGGTTCGGCCGCTCCAGGCGGAGGGCGCTGGAGAACTGCAGCTTGCCCAGGGGGTGCCCCTCGGCGGTGGCGGCGAACAGGGCCGTGCGGGGATCCTCGAACTCCACCGCGGCGTGACAGGTGTCGAGGCAGGTCCCGAGGTGCCTCCGCAGCAGCTCCGGGGAGCCGTGCCGGCACGCGCGGTCGAAGAGCGCGGGCAATGCGCTGGTGTCGTTCGCGCTGGACCGGGGCTCGGGCTCCAGGGACAGGACGAGCCGCACCCCCTCCGCCTGTTCGATCGCCGCCAGGGTCGACACGCAGGCGACCAGGGAGCGGGCCACGGCGTCCCGGGTGCTCTCGTCGGGGATGTCCCGCCCGTAGCCGCCACAGTGGGTCGAGATCGAAACGTGCCCGTCCTCCCCGCCGGCAACCGTGTCCCCCACCGCGGCGGCGATCCCGGCCAAGCGCGCGGCGACCCGCGCGACGGAGGTGGTGAACTCCCCCCGCCGGGGATCCAGCCAGGTGGGCCGGAAGACGGCCTCCTTCAGGCCCTCGCGGTGGAAGCCGCCATAGGGAAAGGCGTTGAAGGTGAACGGCACCAGGCGCTCCCCATTGCACAGGTCCTCGAGGCGGCGGCGCTGGTCCGGGTCCCCGGCCAGGGGTTCGGCGACCGTCGCCGCAAACCAGGGGCCGATGCCGAAGGGCGCGTCCCCGCCGAGCGCGCGGGCGATCGGCACGCTGATGGAGCGGACGCCCGCCAGCACCCCGTCCAGGGTCTCGGCGCCGTGGACGTTGAGACAGTACGCCAGGCGCACCGACCGGCCGGGGGCGTCCGGGTGGAGCAGCCGCATGGAGCGCGTGGGCCTGGGCGCGCGGGGCGCCCCCGGGAACGCCGCAGGGCGCTCAGGCCGGCAGGCCTTCCTCGGGCAGCAGGACCGGGATCCCCTGGCGGACCGGGTAGATCACCGAGCCGTCCTCGCGGATCAGGGCCGCCTCCAGGGGCTCGCTGACGGAGTCCCCGCCGACGTTCTTCAGGTCGCCGGCCCGGATCTTCTCGTTCAGCTTGGAAAGCAGGTCCCCGTCCGCCTCCGCGAGGGGCTGGCGGGTCTTGGGGCAGACAAGGATGGCGAGCAGGTCGGGGTCGATCACGGCAGCAGAATAGCGCCCCGGCCCGGCGGGCGCGACTCACAGGCAGAAGCCGGAGGCGCGCGGTCTAAGATAGGGACATGCCTCGACTCCTCCAGCGCTCCCCGCGGCCGGTGGGCCACCGTTCCGGCCGCCCCACGGGGTTCCCAGGCACGGGACTCCGGCGGGCCACGCTCGCGCTCCTCGTCACCGCCCTGGCCAGCGGCGTGCGCGGCGCGGGGTCCCAGGACGGACAGCCGGCGGGGACGCAGGCCACGCCGACCTCCGGCGCCCGGGGCTTCACGCTGCCCCCCGGTCCGGCCGCGGACGCGATCGCGCAGGTCACCCCGGACACGGTCCCGCAGCCGCTCGAGGGCGCCCCTTGGCCGGACTGGGCCGTGCGGGATGCCCAGGGCTGGGGAGCGCCAGAGCCCTGGGAACGCTGGGCTCGCCTCGTGCGCGCCGAATCCGCGGCGGAGTTTTCAAACCCCGAGCACCGGGCCCAACTGGCCCTGTGCGCCCGGGCCCAGGGGCGCGACCGAGACGCCTGGGCGCACTTCGCCGCGGCGGGGACCACACCCGAACGGGTCGCGGCCCTGCTGCCTGCATTCCTCCCCGGGACGACCACGCGACCCGCCGAAGCGGAAGCGGAGCCCGCCGGCCCGTCGGTCCTCCCGGGGGGTCTGCCGGGGGACCTGCGTTCGGGGGACCTCCTGCGCCCGCCCCTGCCCCCGGCCCTGGATGAAGAGCTGGCCCACGAGCTGGGCATCCTGGCCCCGAGTTGGGAGCACCCCGGGTTCGCCGTCGGCGAGGCCCGCGTGTCCCTGGCCCTCGAGCTCTCGCTGGACGGCGTGGAGATCGAGCTCCAACACCTGGCCGGCCCGCCGGTCGAGCTGACCTTCGTGCTGCCCGCGCCCCGCCGGCAGTCGATCCGTTCGGTGTATGCGAACTGGGAGCGCCGGCCCGACCCCCTCGTGCCGGTGACCCTGCGCGTGTCCGCCCAGGAACCCGAGGGCGAGATCTGGGGCCGCTTCTTCCCCCGGGCGTCGCGCTGGCCCGAGACGCTCCCCGAGGGCGTCGACGCGCGGATCGCCGATGGCGAGGTGCGGATCGTCGGCGACACCGAGGACCCCTTCCTGGGGGGCCTCGCGGCCGGCCTGAGCACCCTGCTCGCGACCCCCGTCCGCGTCGTGGCCCCCGGGACCCCGGCCGAGGGCTTCCGCGAACCCCTGTCGATTCGCCTCGGAACGGGCCCCGACGAGGAGGCCAAGCTGCTGGGGCTGCTGTCCCGCGCCGAGGCCTACGGGCTGCGCCGATCGTCCCTGGCGCCCCCTGACGAAGACGGCTAGCCTGCCCCCTCGAACCGGCCTCCTCCCCGCCCCCGTGAAGATGCATCAAGAGCTGCGCGACCGCTTCCTCGACCGACTCGCCCGCGAAGGCGCCTGCGCCCTGATCCCGAGCGGTACGCCCCCGATCCGGAACAACGACTGCGAGTACGCCTTTCGGCCGGGGAGCGACTTCTACTACCTGACGGGCTTCCGCGAACCGGACAGCGTCCTGCTCCTGCTGCCCAACGCCGAAGAGGAGAAGAGCGTGCTGTTCCTGCGGGAGCGCAACCGCGAGGACGAGATCTGGACCGGCCGCCGCCTGGGCGTCGAGCGGGCCCCCGAGGTCCTCGGTGTGGACGCGGCCTACGACATCGCGGAGCTCTGGTCCCTGCTGCCGGACCTCCTGCGCGGCAACCAGCGGCTGGTGTACCGCCTCGGAGAGGACGAGGAGCGCGACCGCGAGATGATCCACGTGGTCTCGGACCTGCGCGCGCGGGTACGGCGCGGGGTGGTCGCCCCGTCGGAGTGGATCGACCCCACGGGCTGGCTGCACGAGCTCCGCCTGATCAAGTCGGAGGCCGAGCTGGACATCATGCGCCGGGCGGCCGAGATCACCGCCGAGGCCCACGTGGCAGCCATGCGCGAGACGCGGCCGGGGGCGAACGAGGCCGAGATCGACGCGCTGCTGGACTACACCTTCCGCAAGAACGGCAGCCCCGGCCCGGCCTACAGCAACATCGTCGCCGGCGGCGACAACGCCTGCATCCTGCACTACACCGAGAACGACCAGCCCCTGGCGGACGGCGACCTGTTGTTGATCGACGCGGGCTGCGAGTGGGAGTACTACGCCTCGGACGTCACGCGGACCTTCCCGGTCTCGGGGACCTTCTCGGCGGAGCAGCGGGCGATCTACGGGGTCGTCCTGGCCGCCCAGAAGGCCGCCATCGAGGCCGTCCGGCCCGGCGTCAGCTTCCACCACCTGCACGACGTGGCGGTCCGCGGTCTGGTCGAGGGGCTGATCGAGATCGGTCTGCTCGAGGGCACCGTGGAGGAGGCCATCGAAGAGAAGACCTTCACCCGCTTCTACATGCACTCCACGGGCCACTGGCTGGGCCTCGACGTCCACGACTGCGGGGCCTACTGGGCCGCGGGCGAGTCGCGACCCCTCGAGCCGGGGATGGTCCTGACGGTCGAGCCGGGCCTCTACGTGGGCCTCGACGAGGAGCACGTCGAGGAGCGCTGGCGCGGGATCGGCATCCGCATCGAGGACGACGTCCTCGTGACCGCCGAGGGACACGAGGTCCTGACCGCCGCGATCCCCAAGGAGATCGACGAGGTCGAGGCCACCTGCCAGGGCCGGACCCTGCAGCCGGCCTGAGCCCCCCGCCAGGGCCCGACGACCCAGGGCCGGGGACGCGACCCTGTCGGTCGAAATGGCCCTCCGCTTCGGCCGTAGTTCCCGCCTCCGCAGTCACGCTCCATGTCCCTCCTGCTCGGCACCCGCTCCGAACGGCTCCCGCTGGACGCCGCGGTCGACCACCTGGTGCGCGCGGCCCGCTGGGCCGGCACGCCCAGCATGCTGTGGGTCCCGGGCCTCTTTTATCCGAAGGTGATCGACGGCTGGACGGTGGTCCGCAAGACCGCCGGCTCCCTGGCCGAGGTGGTCGGGGTCGAGCTCGGCTCCGGCAGCCTGTTCTCCACCGGGGCCTGGTCCCGGCTCGAGCCCCTGCCCCGGATCGGGGACGGCGAGGGGGTCGTGATCGCGACCCTGATCGCCATCCCCATGCTGTTGGTGGCGGCCCGCCTCTCGGCCGGCCTCGCTCGCTTCGCAGCGCGGGAACAGCAGGCGGGCCTGGGGGAGGTCTGGGAGGCGGGCCGCGGCCACACCCGCACGACCTTCTTCCTGTGGGCCCTGCTGGCGATGCTACTGGTGTCCGCGCTGGCGGTGTTCGTGCTGCCCCTGATGGGCCTGATCGAGGCCTTCGACCTGGAGGATTGGGCACCACCCCTGGCCCTGGTGGTCACGCCGATCCTGGTCGTGATGCTGCTCTATGCGGGGCTGTTGCAGATCGTGCAGCAGCTCGCCCTGCACAGCTTGGTGCAGAACGAGCGGGGCGTGTCCTCGGCCCTGACCCACGGCTGGCGCCTCGTGCGCAACGCCCCCTGGAGCGCCGTGCGGGCCGCGAGCTGCGACCTGCTCCTGGTCCTCTTGGCCCTGGCCGGCGGAGCGGCGGCCCACCTCTTGAGCGGCTTCTCCGACGGGCTGGCCCTGGTGCTGGTCGGCTTCCTGGCCGGCTTCCTCGGGGTCGTGCGGGCGGCCTTCTGGGGCAACGTGTACCGCGCCCTGGGGGGCCAGGTCGCCGGGGATCCCCTGCACGGCCTCGGGGACTAGGGCTCGCGTCACCCGCCTAAGCCCTCCGCCGCAGCTCTCCACCTCAGCCCCCGTTCCCCCCTCTTCACCGGGGGAGCCACGTGAAAAAAAGGTGGTGAGCGCACCAGGGCTCGAACCTGGGACCTACTGGTTAAAAGCCAGTTGCTCTGCCAACTGAGCTATGCGCCCACCTGTGGTAGCGCGGCAGGATAGCGCCGCGAGCACTGGGACGGAAGCCCCTGGGTGCAGAGATCCGCGGCGATCCTCGCCCGCGGCACATCCGAGACCCGCGCGGGCCCCGGAAGGAGGGGAGTGCGGCTGCGAGGACGCATCCCCCACGCCCCCTCTGGGAACGGCCTACTTGTCCTCGATCTCCGCGACCTTCTTCGCGATCAGCTCGTCGACCTTGCCCTCGTAGTCCTTCAGCATCTTCTGGATGTCGTCGTGGACCTTGCGGTTCTCGTCCTCGGTCAACCCCCCACCCTTGGACTCTTGGTCGGCGTGCTTGTTCAGGTCCCGGCGGGTGTTCCGCAGGGCGACGCGGCCCTCTTCCCCGAGCTCCTTGACCTTGGCCGCGAACTTCTTGCGCTGCTCGCCGGAGAGGGCCGGCAGGTTCAGGCGCAGCACCTTGCCGTCGTCCTGGGGGCTCGAGCCCAGGTCCGCCTGGCCGACGGCCTTGGCCAGCTCCTTCAGGATCGAAGCGTCGAAGGGCTTGATCAGCAGTTGGCGCGGCTCGGGCACCGTGATCGACGCGAGCTGGCCGATCGGAGTGGGCGTGCCGTAGTAGTCCACGCGCACGTTGTCCACCAGGGCGGCGCTGGCACGGCCGGTGCGGATGCGCACCAGTTGCTCGCGCAGGTGGTCGATGGCCTTCTTGAAGCGGCTCTCGCCTTCCTTGAGGATGTCTTGGGCGCTCATTGCCGTCTGCCTCGTCTTCGCGTTGGGGTCTTCCGACAGGTTCGATGGGAAAGGAAGTTCACGAGGCGCGCGAACGCGACCTCGGGCGGAAGCCGGGCCGCGCTAACCGACCGGGATCGCCCTGCTGTCGCTGGACCCGGCCGAGCCGGATCCGCCGATGGTCGTGCCGATGCTCTCGCCCATGACGACGCGCTCGATGTTGCCGTCCTGGAACATATCGAAGACCACCACCGGCAGGGTGTTCTCCATGCAGAGCGTGATCGCGGTCCCGTCCATCACGCGCAGGCCCTTCTCGAGGACCTGCATGTACTCGAGGGTCGCGAAACGCTTCGCGGAGGGATCCTTCTTCGGGTCCGCGGAATAGACCCCGTCGACCTTGGTAGCCTTGAGCAGAACCTCGCAGCCCAACTCGGTCGCGCGCAGCGCGGCGGCCGTGTCGGTCGTGAAGAACGGGTTGCCGGTCCCCCCCGCCAGGATCACCACACGCCCCCGTTCGAGGTGCGCCAGGGCCCGGCGTCGCACGAAGGGCTCCGCCACCTGCCGGATCTCGAGGGCGGTCAAGACGCGGGTCTCGATGCCCTCCTGCTCGATCGCCCCGGACAGGGCCAGGGCGTTGATCACGGTCCCCAACATGCCCATGTAGTCCGCGCTGGCGCGGTGGACACCGGAGGCCGAGAAGTCCGCGCCGCGCAGGATGTTGCCGCCACCGCAGACGATGGCGACCTCCACCCCGTTGCGCGCGACACGGGCCAACTGCCGGGAGATCGACGCGACGGCGTCCCGATCGATCCCGTGGCCGGACTCGGGATCCCCGAGGGCCTCGCCGGAGAGCTTCAGAAGGATGCGTTGGTAGGACATACCACTACGGACGCGTTCGCGTCCGCGCCGGGAACGTCTCGGGGGGTCGCTCTCCGAGGGGGGTGCTCAACCGAGGGCCACCCGCTGGAAGGACACGATCTTCGTGCCCTTGCCGAGGGCGGACTCGAGGGCCTTCTGGACGCTCATCTTGTCGTCCAGCATCCAGGGCTGCTCTTCGAGGGTGCAGGTCGAGTACCACTTGGTGAGCTTGCCCTGGACGATCTTGTCGCGGAACTGCTCGGGCTTGTTCTTGACCTCTTCGCTCTCGCCGATGACCGTCTTCTCGCGCTCGAGGTCCTCGGCGGGAACCGAGGCCCGGTCCAAGTAGCTGGGGCGGAAGACCACGATGTGCTGGCAGAGGCCCTTCAGGACCTCGGACGCGGTGGACGCGTCCGCGCCGGTGGTGACCGCGACGATCGCCCCCTGCTTGTTGTCGTGGTGCACGTAGGCCCCGACCTGGCCCTCGTCGTTGGCCATCCGCACGCAGGAGGTGATCCGGATGTTCTCGCCGAACTGCCCGACGGCCTCCTGGACCGCCTTGGCCACGTCGCCGTCGCTGCCGTCCCAGGGCTGGGCCAGGAGGGAATCGGTGTCGGCAGGGTCGTTCGCGAGGACGTGCTGGCCCAGCGAATCGACGAAGGCCACGAAGTTCTCGCCCTTGGCCAGGAAGTCGGTCTCGCAGGCGACGCCCACGAGGTGCCCGCGGCGTCCGCTGCCCTCGATGCTGGCGACGACACGCCCTTCCGCGGTGTCGCGGTCGGCCTTCTTTCCGGCGGACTTCAGACCCTGCTTGCGCAGGTTGTCGATCGCTGCTTCCAGACTGCCGTCCGCGGCCTCGAGGGCCTTCTTGCAGTCCATCATCGCTGCGCCGGTCCGCTCGCGCAGCTCACGCACCATCGATGCCGTGATCGCCATGGCTCGGATTCTCTCTAGCGTGGGGGGCCGGATGCGGCCCCCGAGGGTTCGGCGCCCTGCGCCGGAAGGGGTCCTGCCGGGGCGGAAGGCCCCGACCGCTGTGAACTTGTGGAGAAGCGGTGTTTGCGCCCCCGCGGCGGATCCGATCCACCGGGGGGGCGCTGTTCTTCACGCTCCGGTACGCGCAGATCGCTCTGGCGCGACACCCCGGCCTGGGCCGGGGCTTCCACGGAGCAGGTGATGAGCCCGTCTGCGGGTAAGCCGGGGCCTAGGCCCCGGGGCTCGCGTCGGCGGCCGGGGTCTCGACCGCGGGCGAATCCCCGGACGGGGCCGCCGCCGGGGCGGGGGTCTCCGGGGCAGGAGAAGCGGCGCCTTCGGCCGGCGTCGCCGCCTCGGTTCCGGCGCTGGACTCCGCGTCGGCAGCTCCGTCCTCGTTGCGCTTGATCGTGCGGCCGCGGGTCGGGCGCGGCTCGCCGCCGGGGACGACCTCTTCGTTCTGCGTGCGCTCGGCCGCACCGGTGGCGGCCATGCGCTCGCTGTGGGCCGATCCGCCCTCTTCGACCGCCTGGATCAGGGATTCGACCAGCAGGCGGACCGAACGCAGGGCGTCGTCGTTCCCGGGGATGACGATGTCGATGCCCTCGGGGTCGCAGTCGGTATCGAGGATGCCGATCACCGCCAGCCCCAACTTGCGGGCCTCGCGGACCGCGTTGTACTCGCGGCTGGGGTCGATCACGACCATCGCGCCGGGGATGCCGTTCATCTCGCGGATGCCCGACAGGTTGCGGTGGATCTTGCGGTGTTCGCGCCGGAGGGAGGCTTGCACCTTCTTCGGCTGCTGCTGCATCTCGCCGGATTCCTCGGACTGCTCGAGCTGCTCGAGGCGCCGCAGGCGGCTGCGGATGACGCTGAAGTTGGTCAGCGTGCCGCCGATCCAACGCTCGGTCACGACCGGCATGCCGGTGCGCTGACCCGCGTCGTGGATCACGCCCTTGATCTGGCGTTTGGTGCCGACCCACAGGAGCTGCTGGCCATCGGCGACGAGGTGATAGAGGAAGTTCTGCGCGCGGACGAGGCCCCGAACGGTCTCGCGCAGGTCGATCACGTGGATCAGGCTACGCCGGCCGTGGATGTAGGGGGCCATCTTCGGATTCCACCGCGAAACGCGGCATCCGAAGTGCACTCCGGCGTCGACTAGGGACTGGAGGGAGACGGGTTCCATTCTGGAAGGGTGGTGAGCTGCGGCCCGGCGCGGCCGGAGGAGATCCGGTCCGACGCGCGAGGTTTGGCGACCGTGACGGACACGGTCGAGAGACGGGGATCCCTCCGCTCCCCACCACGGCGCGAGCCGCGGGCGTCGAGGAGGCAGAGCGGGGGCGGGTTCGAGGGGTTCCACGGGTGTCGCAGACACACCGCGTCCGTCGCCCGGACAGAGGTCCTGGAGCCACGGAGAAACCCCTCTCCACACCCGGCCGAGCGGGCGTGAAGGGCGAAGATTCTATCCACCTCCTCCCTCGCCACCAAGCCACCGATCGGGGAGAATCCCGCGGACGGGGCCCCAGGGTCGGCCGGACCGGCCCTGATCTGCCCCACCACGGGCTCCCCCCGGCGGTCCCGCCGCCGCTGAGGGGATCCACCGAACCCGCCCGTCCCCCTCGAGACGCACGCTCCCCGCGGCCTTACCGGAAAAAGCGAAGTGGTAGAATACGGGCTCATGGAATCCATCCCTGGCACGGACCCCGGCGAGAGGGACCCGGAGACCCCCGGGGGCCCCGCGGGCGAGGAGCCCCGCGGGGACGGCTCCCGCCCCACCGGGGAGCCGCCGGCCACCGAGGCCCTGCTGCTGATCTGTGACCACGTGGGCAGCGGCTGGGAGCGCCGGATCCCCCAACTGCGTGAGCACGGCCTGGCGATCGAGGTGGTCCGCAGCCTGCGGGAGACGATCGACCGGCTCGGGCAGGACCTGCGGCCGGACGTCCTCGTCGTGGACCCCCTGTCCGGCAGCGGGACCGTGGAGCTCGCGGCCCTCGAGAGCCGGCGCCTGGACCCCCTGGGCCAGGCTCCCCCCATCCCGGTCCTCCTGGTCGTCGACGCCGAGGGCGAGGAGCCGATGCTCCGGGCCCACCAGGCCCTCCCCCAGGGCTCCTGGGACCTGGTGCGCCGCGACGCGGGGACGCGCGAGCTCGAGCTGCGCGCCCGGCGCCTGATCGACCAGGCCCGCCGGGCGGACGAGATGCGCGAGCTCCGCCACCGGGCCTTCCACGACGACCGCACGGACCTCCTCCGCCCCCTGGCCTTCCAGGCCCGCCTCCAGGAGCACTTCAGCGCCGCCCAACGCCACGGCCACGACCTGGCCCTGGTCCTCCTCGACCTGGACCGGTTCGGGCAGATCAACAAGCAGCACGACCACACCGTCGGCGACACGGTCATCGCCCTGGTCGGCGAAGCGATCCGCAACGCCCTGCGCACCGAGGACGTCGCCGGCCGCCTGGGGGGAGACGAGTTCGCCGTCCTCCTCCCCTACACCCGCAAGATCGACGCCGCCAACGTCGTCAACCGCCTGCGCGACGAGATCAAGAAACTCTCCGGCCGCCCCGGCGCCGCCCGCTCCCACATCGACGTCTCCGCCAGCATTGGCTTCGAAACTTTCGACGGCCGCGACATCGACGCCCTCGATACCCTCCGCCGCCACGCCGAACGCGCCCTCCGCGTCTCCAAGGCCGAGGGCGGCGACCGCGCGACGTACTTCCGCAGCTTGCCCTCCGGCTGAAGGACCACGCCCAGCAGACGGCCAGTGGCTGGTGCCCACGGCAACCGGGGAGCGCACCAGACGAATGGCGGCCTGATACTGTGCACCGACACAGGCTGCGTCACCCCCTCACGGTTCGAGATGCAGCGCCGGCCGAACTCCCAAGTCGCCATCCGCGCTGGTTACGGTCCAACCCTTGAACTGCGAAAGACCTGCTGAGCTCGCAGGATAGGCAAAACTCCCTCCTCGAGCCTGCCGTGCCAGTACACCGGTGCTCTCGGCATCGGCTTGGGCGTCGTCGCTCTTGAAAGGGTCTGCGCACCACTCCCAGACGTTACCGTGCACGTCGTGGAGCCCGAATCCGTTGGGCTTGAAGGAACCGACCGGCGCGTGAGCACCGAAGCCGTCGCTATACCGAGCCCTCGTTGCGTTCGTTCCCAGTCCGTGCCTTCCGGCATACTCATCCAGGATGTTGGCTGCGCCCTCCAGGGACGGCGCTTTGTGACCCGTATGCCACGGGGTGTTCAACCCGGCTCGGGCCGCGCGCTCCCATTCCGCACCCGTTGGGAGCGTGAGCCCCATTCGCTCCAGTACGCGCAGGCACATGTCCCAGGAGACCATCTCCACCGGATGCAACAGGGAAGCCTCTCCCCCAGACTCTGAATGGGTATCGCTCCAATCGCCCTCGGGTCCATAGTAGGACGGGTTGAAACCCGCGCAGCGTTTCCACTGGGCCTGGGTCATCTCGAACTTGGATAAAAAGAACGGCTCGACATGCACCAGGTCCACATTCTCATCGGCGGTCGGGTCATAGCTCTTTCCCCCTCTTCGCGGGCTACGTCCCATCCAAAACTCTCCGCCTGGGATAAGCACCAAGACGATTCCCGAATCCTCCGTGATGGAGAGGATTCCCTTCGCGTTTCGCATCGGCTGCTCGCCACTTGCAACGTGCCAGAACTCCCACAGTCCCGAATCGGGATCCTGCCCAATGGGCACGATTCCCGTTACGGGAGCGATGGACAGCCCAGGGTAGGTGTCATGAATCGCAGGCAAATCTCGCAGCCAGGCATCTTGGAGCTCGCCTCCCGAAGAGAAGCCCGACTCTAGACGTTCAGCAAACACGATCCGCTTGCCGACACTCCAGCCGTGCTCGACAGTCGTCACACCGCTTGCGATGTGCGCATCCTCGAGCACTTCCAGCCCCTCGATGAGCCGTGTGAGCTGCGCAAACCACCATCGGTCCTCGGAGCTCGCTCCCTCGCCTGCGTGCAGCCGTAAGCGCATGGAGATATGACGTGGCAAATCCGCGATCAGTTCATCAGCTCGCTCCACCCAATCACGGAGTCTCGGAAGAAGACCCGGGTGGGGTGGCCACAGCTCACCCTGAGCGATGATGAGATCTTCGAGTTCCTGTGCCGCAGACAGACCGGTCAGGTCATTGTTCTTTTTTCGGAGAACAGCGGAGTATATTGCGAGGACCAAAATCAGGAGCAAGACAGAAAGCCCCAGAGTGGCAGCATGTCCTTGATTGCGCTCCACCCATTTGCGCATCTTCATTATCGGGCCAGTAGCGTATGCCTGTACTACGCGCCGTTCGAGAAAGGCGCGCAAGTCCTCGGCCAGCGACAGAGTCGTCTGATAGCGATGATCCTGTTCGCGCTCCATCGCCTTGCCGGAGATGGCCATCAACTCGGGTAAGGCATCAGGCACGAGCTGGCTCAAGCCTGTCGGAGAACGGCGCCCAACAGCGGCGAGGACCGCGTAGGGGGACGGACCTTCGACGATGTCCGAGTACGGGGATTGGCCAGAGATCAATTCGTAGAGCATGGCCCCAAGGGAGTACACGTCCGAGCGCTCATCGACGCGCGATACATCTCCACGCGCCTGCTCTGGGGCCATGTACGCAGGGGTACCCAGCACGTCACCATCCATCGTCTCGACTGGAGAGGAGACATCCAAGGATCGGCGACTCGTGCCCACGGCAGTATCGGCGGACTGGGGCCGGATGTTCTTGGTCTCTTCAACGCCCTGCACACGGGCGAGGCCCCAGTCCATGACATACACCTCGCCGAACCGGCCAACCATGATGTTGGCAGGTTTCAGATCGCGATGAACAACACCTTTTTCGTGAGCATAGGCCAAAGCCTCGCAGACACGAAGGATGACATGCAGGGCTCGCGTCTGGGTCCACCCCTCCTTGCGATCCTGAACGAGGCGAAAGACCTCTGACAGGTCGCGCCCCTCCACCAAACGCATCGTAAAGAAGACACGCCCACTCCCATCCATGCCCAGCTCATGCACGGGAACGATGCCCGGGTGGTCGAGCTGACTGGTGACCTGCGCCTCTTCCAAGAACCGAGCCAGGGAGTGCGACGGGGCTTGCCCTCCTGCGCGGCTCCCTGCGTCCTCTCCATCGCTCACGATCTTCATGGCCAGCGAACGTCGCAACGGCTGGTCCCATACCTGGAGGATCTTCCCCATGCCCCCGCTCCCGAGCTCCCCGAGCACGCGATAACGCACATCGTGCGAAGCACGTGCTTTCAGCAGGCTAAGAAGCTCGGTTGGCGACCCGCCCGCAGCAATATCCGGATCCATTTCCACGGAACCTACCCGCCGAGATGCCGAGGCATCACCAAGCAGGCTCGCGAATGGGCGCTCTCCCCGCAGCCAAGAGTCACTGCTAGCCGACCCTGCTAGTTCCCGATTGAGCCGAATCATATCCGCGACTCGCAGGCGAAGGGCCTCGTCGTTTCCGCACTCGCGCGCGATCGCTCCTCGATGCTCGGACTCGGGAAGATCCACAATACGATCGAAGATTTCGAACTCATCAGGCACGGCCCATGTCCTCCAGCTCCGCCCTCAGCCAAGCCCTGCGGCCTTCCATCGGCGTTCGACCGTCGAGATGGAGACGTCGAGCTCCTGAGCACACTCCTCGTGGGTCAGCCCAATGAAGAAGCGAAGCTCGACGAGATTTGCCAATTCAGGCCGCTTCTTGGCCAGCGCTGCGATGGCCTCGTGGATCTCGAGGTACTCGGAATCCGAAACAGATGTGCACGCGTCAGCTGGCCCCAAGGAAACCGCTGCCTCTCCGCCACCACGTTTTGCCGCGAGTCTTCTTCGGGCACGATCGACCAGCAGGCTCCGCATGGCCTTCGCAAACAAGCCGTAGAATCGCGCCCGATCCGGGAACTGCTTCGGAGTCGACTGCGCGCTTGTCACCAGACGCACGTACGCTTCATTGACAATTGCAGTCGCCTAGAGTGTGCGCCTTGCATTCTGGTGGGCAAGCTGAGCACGGGCGATGTGCTTCAGCTCATCGTAGACCACCTGATAAAGGAGCTCGTTCGCTTCTGTATCCCCGGCGAATGCCCGGTTGGCCAGGATCGTGAGCTTTTCCGACCGCAACGACGATTCGAATCTCTCTTTCAAAGCCGCTGAATCATAGCGCAGGGCCCCGCGGACAGCCGTCACAAACCCCCACCAATGCGGCCTTTACGAGACGGATCAGGCACAAACTGGGTTTCCTGAGAAGGGACTGGCAACGACTCTGCGATAGGCCCGGTGGTCGAAAGCGACCGAAGAGATTTGGCTCCCTGTTGACCGGCAGCAGCACTCCCCGTCCCTCGGGGGTTTGCACACAACGGCCCTGCCCAACTCGGCGCGAAACGGATATCCAGCAGACGGCACCCATAAGATGAAGCTCCTGACGACTGTAGTTTGCACGATCAGCTTGGTCACCCTGTCTCCCCCTCAGGAGAGTGTCGACAACAGCACAGAGGCGATAGTCCGCGCAGTTGATGCGGGCCGTCCGTCAAGAACGACTATCCCGTCCTTCACCCGGAGGCTCAGTCATGATGGCTCACTTCTGGCTGACCTTCAACTGGCCATCGCCAACGGACTTGGAGACTGCATCAGTGCTCACTCCGCGAGTCCGGAGGAGATTTGGCGGTGCCTCGAGAAGCGGCAGCCGGATTTGCCCCGGCGCTTGGAGGGCGTGCTGTCCCAGATACTCAATCGCACCGAATTCGGTCCGGAATCCTGGGGTTCAAAGGACACATGGAATGACGGGTTCTACCAGGAATCAGACGGAGACCGTGTCCAAGTGGCAGCATTGGCACTTCTCGGAACGGCTGGCTCGGCATCCACAGCGATAAGCAAGATCAAGCGTTGTGAGTCGGCCTATGCTCACTATCCGGACTGGGCGGGGCTGAAGTATCGATACGCTCGAGTCACGCTAATCGAGAAGCAAAGACTAGGCACGAGGCTCATCAGGCGGATCCGGTATGAACCTGAAGTGTTCGGATTCAATCCCAATATCGACGTTCTCGTACGCGACTCACCGGCCCCCGATAACGGATGGAGATGCGAGTACTATTCGCTCAGTCGGAGATTCCGGTTCGAAGGCAAAGAAGAGTTCTGCGCCGTGCATGACAGTCGGGGCAACTTCATTTGCCTGATCGTCGTAACGGAATACACGTCGAGGGAGGCGCCACTACGGACAGTTCGGGAAAACCTGGGCAGCCTCATCTACCGCAGCGAACGGGGTCTTTGACAAGTGGCGAAGCATTGGTGGCTCTACCTTCTCGTCGGCCTTGCCGGGACTGCGGTCAGCGTGATCCTCCTGACTCAGGACCCGTCCGCGGTTGCGTTAGTCTTCCTCCTGCTGTCGCTCATTTGCCTGCTGGATGTTTGGGCGTGGAGACAAAGCGACATCCCTTGGGGATCAGGATCGCCCCGAATAGATGGCCTGGACGTCCTCGCAGTCGCTGCCGGCTGCTGCGCTGTCATCGCCGCTGGTGCGGCTGCGGCAACCAGTTCACCAATCATTACACCCACGCTTTGGTGTTCCCTCTGCTACACGGTGCTTTGCGGAGTGTACTGGCACGTGATGCCGGCATGGGCTCCGCAGCTTCTAGAGCGGATCTCCATCGCTTGGCACTTTCCCCGGCCTCGCCGAGCTGCCAAATCCTACGTGGTGCTCTTCGCCTTTTGTTCTTCCGTCATACTTGCGCTCCTGATCCTCGACGAGAGCAGTTTTTGGCATAGCGATGAAGAACCCTGGACCTGGTACGCCTGTGCGCTGCTTCTATACGCCGTTGGCTACTTCGCCGTCGGGGCCCCGTGGAGAATCCTCAACCCTCCGCGCACGTACGACTGCTTCATCTCCTACTCCTCTTCTGACAATGATTTCGTCGCCAGCCTCCGGGGAGGCCTCGAGGAGAACGGGGTAAAAACTTGGTGGGCGCCTGTCGACCTCCAAGTGGGCCACCGAATCGAGCAAGAGCTCACGCGTGCTATCCGGTCGAGCCGCAAGGTCTTACTCGTGATCTCCGAAGCCAGCATGAAGAGCAGCTGGACCCGGTACGAACTGAATCAGGTGGCTGGCAAGCCGGGCATCTTGCTTCCGATTCGAATCGCAACTCAGGAGTCAATGAACCGGTGGTATTGCATAAACGACGCCGGTGAAGACCTGGCAACGCAGGTGAGGAGGTTACGGATCGTCGACTTCCGTGGCTGGAATAGGCGCCAAAGTGGACAGGGCCCTCTTCAGGAGCTCGTTCGGGCAATCGGGCAGACGTATGCTCCAGGTATTCCCACCCCGCACCGCCCGATGACTTGAGGTCTTGTCGCAATCCCTGGGGGACAAACCGCCCCCCCGGCCAGATGCCCCCCTGCGTACTGGTGCCTTCTCGCGGATGCACCGAGGCACCGGGTATCGTTCAAAATCCTCGCGCCTCTCACGCTCCTGGGTGGGAAGGGGCCACGCTCGGCGACCGACGCCCGAGCCGTTATGGGCCGCCGCGAAGATGGGCAACCTCAGTCGACGGACAGGCTCGTGCTGACCATTTCCACCGACCAGTTTTCGATCGGGGTGCCGGTGGTGGTGAGGTTGGCGATCAGGAAGTAGAAGCGGCGGGTTTCGTCGGTGTCGTATTGGAGGCGGTCGCGGATGTAGTAGGGGGGGATGGATTGGTAGAGGACGGTGGCGCGGACTTTGTCGACCGCGTCGAGGGTGGCGGGGAGGACGTAGCGGATGTTTCGGGTTCCGGGGACGTTGGGGAGGAACGGGACGGTCTGGCCGGTTTGTTCGTCGAGTACGGACAGGGCGGTGACGTCGGCGTAGGGGCCGTCGCGCTTCCAGCCGGTCGGGAGCAGGCGGGTGTCCTTGACCTCGGTGGCGATTTCCAGGAAGGAGGTCGTCAGGACCATGTCAGCGAGGTTGGGCGGCTCGGTACCGGAGAACGCGGTCGGTTGCTTGCCGGGCTTCCAGGTCGCGGTGCGCTCTTCGAGGATGTAGACGTGGGCCTCGTCGTCGATCCGGGGGGTGCCGCTCTCGATCTTCAGGGGGTCGCGGGTCATCTCGCTTTCGAGGACCTGCCCCTGGCCGTCGACGACCTGGCCGACCGCGTTGGTCCGACCCGAGGCCCAGAGGACCTTTCCGGACGCGTCCAGGGCTTCGAAGCGCAGGAACGCGCGGCGGAATCCGACGCCCGAGGGGAACTTGTGGCCGACCCGGTTGACGAGGGTGACGTCGAAGGCCTTCGAGCTCGCCGCCGCCGGGTCCCGGGTGGCCTTGACCTCGATCGAGACCGACGCTTCCTGGGCCATGCGGACCATCTCGTGTTCCGCGAGGACCAGGGGGGGTTGCACGCCGGGGAGGCCTCCGGCGTTCTTGGCCGAGTTCCCCAACAGGTACGGGAACTGCTGGAACATCTGGTTGAGGAAGAGGTTCATCCCCACCAGGGTGTGCCGGCGGTAGTTCGGTTTCTCGGAGGGGGTGATCCGGTCGCCGGGTGCACGGGTCGGCAGGTACGGCAGGAAGGCGGTCTCCACGTTCGCGATGATCGAGGAGATCGGCGACGTGTCCGTGGGGCTCGCGTCCGGCAGGGCCGAGGGCATGTGGCAGTCCTGGCAGGTCTGGCCCCCCTCGGCGGCGTAGGAGCTGTTCAGCCACTCGGGATAGGTCGTCTGCTCGTAGGTCGTCCGATAGCGGCCTTCGGAGCCGTCGAACGGGACGGTGTGGTCGCTGATGATCGGGGTGATCACCGTGTGGCAGGACCCGCACAGGGAGGCCTCCTGGATGTGCGGACCGAAGGTCGGGCGCAGCCCGAGGGCCTGCTCCATCGGGTACGGCACGATCTCCTCGTCCGGGTAGGGTCCGTACAGGGGGCCCGGCTCGGTCGGGAAGTGGAACTGGCCGGTGAACGTGGAGGGCTTCCCCAGGTCCAAGGCCTCGATCTGGTGGCAGACCGTGCAGGTGATCCCGTCCCGGGCCAGGGCCCCCAACTTGGCCTCCTCGTCGATCACGCTCGAGGGAGGCACGCTGAAGGCCTGCTCGGTGAACAGGGGGAAGGGGTCGACGACCCCGGGCGGGGAGATCAGCGCGGGATCGCGGGGATCGCCGTGGTCGAGGTGGAACTGCCGTTGGGCCCCGGCTTGGTGGCACCGCAGGCAGAGGTTGGAGATCTTCGCGGAGAGCTGCGGCGCGTGCTCTTGCTCCCAGGACAGCTGGGCCTGGAAGATCGGGTCCCGCCCGGCGAGGCCCATCGGCGAAGCGCTCCATTCGGCATAGGGCGAGATGTCCCAGAAGCTCGTCCCCCCCGTCGCCCCGGGGGGCGGCGCGGAGTCGGGGGTCAGCATTTCGGGTAGCGCATTGGACTGCAGCACGTAGTTCCAGTGGCAGCCGCTGCAGTTGTCCGCCGTGATGAAGGTCGAGCGGTAGTCCTCGGTCGCGCCGCTGCCTTCGGCGGGCTTCGGCCGCTGGGCGGCGTACTCCTCGCAGACACGCTCCCCCACGGAGGCCGGCAGGGCCGGGGTGTGCGAGAAGATGAAGTCGAGGGAGAACCAATCCAGGTCGAGCTCGGACTTCGGGAGCGTGGCCTTGGCCTCGGCTCCATAGGCCTCCAGAATCGCCGCGTCCGGTTCCGCGCGGGGCTGCACCGTGCGCGCCTGCAGCACCGAACGGAACATCAGCTCCATGGTGTCGTCGAGGGCCTCGGTCAGGCTGCGGTCGTGCACGGCCTGCTCGAGGTCCTTCAGCAGCTCGCCGAGCAGCTCCAGGGACCCGCTGGATCCGAGGTCTCCGGAATCCTCGCCCCCCAGGCGCCGCAGCTCGTCCTCCACGCTGGAGCCCAGCAGGTGCTCGATCCGCTCGGCCAGTCCCCCGCGGTCCAGCCCGCGCAACTCCCCCAGGTAGTCCGCGAAGCGCTTCAGGTCCGACTCCCGGGGCCCCTTGCGCAGGGCCTCCAGACGCTTTTCGTCCGAGGTACCCAGGCTCTGGAAGTGGGCGAGCCCGTTCGCCAACACGCGGGGCAGCCCCCCCTCGCCGGTGCTCGGGGTCCCCCCGGACCCCTGACCCTGGGCGAAGAGCCCCGGGGTCGTCTGCTCGATCCAGCTGTAGGCCTGGGGAGCTCCCTGGAGGTTCACCAGGGACGCGTAGGTCATCTGCGTGTTGTCCACCGCGGCGTGGCAGCTCAGACAGAAGCTGTCGCCGGCCTGGGAATAGAACACCGGCAAGGGTGCGCCGTAGGGCGGCGCGTGCGCGAAGAAGAACAGGTACCAGATCCAGCCGTCCTTGGAGGCGTTGGAGTTGCGCACCATCACGGCCCAGCCGGCGGCCCGATCCGCGCCGTACTGCTGCTCCAGGGGATTGGGCGCGTACATCTGCTTGACGATCATCGAACCGTCCGGGATCTCCCCCTGGCGCCCCCCCTGCATCCACGCGACGACGCCGTCCGAGTAGAAGTTGCGCACGCGCTGGTGCGTCCCGAACCCGACCCCGCCGAAGACCGGCCCGGTCTGGCGGATGTCCTCGGTCAGGGGGGCGACGTCGTGGGCCCAGCCGAGGTGACCGCCGGCGACGAGGAACAGGGTCAGCACCGCGACCTGCTCGCCGCTGACGAGCTGACCGCTGAAGTCGGGCGAGCTGAGGCCGCTGAACTCCTGGACCAACCTGGAGCCGGTGTTCGACACGAAACGCCGCAGGCGACTCTCGGCGGAGTGGTAGTTCGCGAGGGTGACCTGGCCGTCGTAGGTGCGCGCGACCCAGGGCGGGTCGTCCCCGTCCGCCCGTGATCCACCGCCCGGGCGGGCGCGGCGTCGGCGGGGCCGACCGTCGCGAGCAACAGACCCAGCAAGGACCCGCAACCGAGCAGGGCCCAACGGGCGGTCCAACCGCCCGCGCTGCCGGCGCGGCGCCGGTCCTCCGGTCGTCCGGTTCCACGGCTCGAGCGTACTCCGCCCATAGGACTCCTCTCTCTCCTGGTTGTCTCTCTCCTCTCGACCGGAACCCGCAGGTGCGCGCTCTACGGACAATCGTATCCCCGGGGGCTCCCGGCGTTCGGGGGCGCGGCCGCCTCAGCGGACGAGCAGGAGCTCGAGCCAATCGGCCCGGTCCCCGCGGAAGTCCTCGACCGCATCGACCTCCAGCTCCAGCTTGCGGCCCCCGTCGCCGGCGGGCAGCGCGAGGGTCGGCAGGTCGACGGCGCCCTCGCCTCCGCGCACGACCGGGCTCTCCCACAGCAACGCGTCGTTCCAACGCACCCGGAAGATCACCGTCCCGCGCGCGTCGACCGGCAGCCGGGTCGAGGAGTCGTCCACGCCGACCTTGCCGCGCAGTCGGGTCCAACCGGCGGGCAGCTCGTACACGAGGCGCGTGGGAGCATGGGTGCCGATCCCGCGGGCGTAACGCCGCCCCCCCACGCGCAGGTCCTGGCCGGTCACGGCGCGGTCGACGGTGTGCGCCAACACGAGACCCAGCTCGTCCCCGAAGGGTGCGCCGCGTCCGGTCTCGGACACCGGCGTCAGGTCCGACAGGTAGCGCAGCCGTCCATCGTCGACCGTCAGGCTGGCGACCCGGGCCAGGTCCAGGGCGACGGTCGTGTCGGCCCCGACCTCGAGGGTCAGGTGCTCGGCGTCGAGGCGTTGGCAGCGGCCGCGCAGGCGGCTGCCGTCGGTCAAGTCGACGGCGACCGGCACGCCCTCGGTCCCGCCGTCGCCGGAGGACTCCCCGAAGACCTCGATGAACAGGGCCGCCAGCTCGTCCCACGGAACCGAGCGCTCCCCGAGCACTGCGCTTTCAAAGGAGACCCCGTCCTCGGTGAAGCCCAACAACGCCCCGTCGTCGCGGTCGAGGGTCTCCCCGGTGCGCAGGTAGACCCGGTCCCCCTCCGCGGGGGCCTCCAGGGGCGCGGCCAGGGAGCGGGGCATCTGGGACGGCACCCGCAGGGCCTGGATGTCATCGATCACCAGGGGGAGCCGCGCGCCCCCGGCGATGCGCAGCAGCAGGGTCTCGCCGCTGCCGGAGTCGATCCGGCCGCGCAGACGATCTCCCCCCACCAGGGTGACCTCGGCCTCGAGGCCGACCCCTTCGTCGGACTCCTCGGCGGCCTCGGCCCGGGCGCCGAGCACGCGCACGATCCAGGCCTGCTCGAGGCGCGGGTCCGTCAGCACCGGCTCGCCCGGCCGC
>CAAKHF010000018.1:517996-592582 GCA_901007745.1 Hippocampus kuda
CGCACCCGCCGCAGTGAGCCGTCCGGGGCCTCCAACTCGAGCTGGAGCGCCTCCCGGCGCGCCCCCCCCTGCTCGTCCTCCTGGGCCACCGGTCGGGCGACCCCGGCCAGGACCGGGAGGGCGAAGAGGACCAGGAGAGCCAGGGAGACCGTGGTGTGGCGCTGCATGGTCCAATCCTAGTCCGTGCCCAAACGCAAATCCCCCCGGGGAGGCGGGCAAGATGCCCCGCATCCGAGGCCCCTGGAGGACCCCAGGGACCCTCCCGGGCGGGCCCGCGGCTTCTGCTGCCAGGATGACAGGGCCGTGCAAGCCTTGCCCGCCAGGCTGCCAAGGTGGCAGCGGCCACAGGGAAGCCGGGCACAAAAGGGCCCCGGAGAGGCCCTCCGTGGGGCTTGGTGGCCCCCTCGACACCCTTCGGCATCCCGTTTGCAAGGCGAGGGGCTCTCGGAGGTCGGCGGACGACCGGACCGCGCTCGGCGCGACCGATCCACCCCCACGCCTCCCGCCTCCGCTCTCTCCGTTCACGACGCGCCCCAGGCGGCGCGATCGCCCCTCGACCGAAGAACACGCCAGCCACAGCGAATCCCCATGGCCAAGCAGATGGTTTTCGAGACGGACGCCCGCGAGAAGGTTCTCGCAGGGGTCCAGAAGCTCGCCAAAGCGGTGACCAGCACCCTCGGACCCCGCGGACGCAACGCGATCCTCGACAAGGGTTGGGGCGCGCCGACGATCACCAAGGACGGCGTCACCGTCGCGGAAGAGGTCGAGCTGTCCGACCCCTACGAGCAGATGGGTGCCCAGCTCGTCAAGGAGGTCGCCAGCCAGACCAGCGACAAGGCCGGTGACGGGACGACCACCGCGACCCTGCTGACCGAGTCCCTGTTCACCCGCGGCCTGCGGGCGATCACCGCCGGCACGTCGCCCGCTCGCCTGAACGCGGGCATGCGCGCCGCCACCGAGGCCATCACCCAGCGCCTCGACCGGATGAAGACCAAGGTCAGCGACGGCGACATCCAGGCCGTGGCGACGATCTCCGCCAACAACGACCCCACCGTCGGCAAGCTCATCGCCGACGCGATGCGCAAGGTGGGCAAGGACGGCGTCATCACCGTCGAGGAAGGCAAGTCCCTCGAGACCGGCATCGACCTCGTCGAGGGCATGCAGTTCGACCGCGGCTTCCTGTCCGCGCACTTCGTCACGAACCCCGACGACATGGAGTGCGAATTCGAGAAGCCCCTGGTGCTCGTCCACGAGACCAAGATCTCGAACGTCCAGAAGCTCCTGCCCCTGCTCGAGGCGGCCAAGGCGGCCAAGAAGTCCCTGCTGATCATCGCCGAGGACATCGAGTCCGAGGCCCTGGCGACCCTCGTGGTCAACAAGATCCGCGGGATCGTGCAGTGCTGCGCCGTCAAGGCCCCCGGCTACGGCGAGCGCCGCAAGGCCATGCTCCAGGACATCGCGGTCCTGACCGGCGGCACGGCCGTGATGAAGGACACCGGCACCGAGCTGGACGAGGTGCGCCTCCAGGACCTGGGCACCGCGCGCCGGATCACGATCACGAACGACACCACGACGATCGTCGGGGGCGCCGGCAAGCGCGCCGCCGTCGAGGCCCGGGTCGATCAGATCCGCAGCGAGATCGAGGTCACGTCCTCCGACTACGACCGCGAGAAGCTCCAGGAGCGCCTCGCCAAGCTGACCGGCGGCATCGCCCAGATCAACGTCGGCGGCGCCACGGACACCGAGGTCAAGGAGCGCAAGGCGCTGATCGAGGACGCCCTGCACGCCACCCGCGCGGCGGTCGAAGACGGCATCCTCCCCGGCGGCGGGTTCGCCCTCTTGCGCGCCCGCGAGGCCGCCAAGAAGGTCAAGACCGGCACCGACGACGACTTCGACATGGGCGTCGAGGTGCTCTATGACGCCCTCGCCCGCCCGGTCATGGCGATCGCCGAGAACGCCGGCTTCGACGGCCCCGTGGTCTCCCACCGGGCCCTGCAAGAGAAGAGCGTGACCTGGGGCTTCGACAGCCTGAAGGGCCAGGAGTGCGATCTCCTCGAGGCCGGCATCGTCGATCCGACCAAGGTCACCAAGACCGCGCTCCAGAACGCGGCCAGCGTGGCCCAGCTGCTCCTGACCACCGACGCCATGATCGCCGACAAGCCCGAGCCGAAGAAGGCCGGCGGTGGCGGTGAGATGGACGGTATGGATGGGATGGACGGCATGGGTGGTATGGGCGGCATGGGTGGCATGGGCGGTGGTATGCCCGGCATGGGTGGAATGGGCGGCATGGGGGGCGGCATGGGCTTCTAGCCCGACGACCCCGACACCCCGACTCCTCTACCGACCCCCCCGATTCGCGCCCCCCCCGGGGCGCGGCACCAACGAACACACGAGAACGAGACAATGGCCAAGCAAATCCTCTTCGACGACGACGCCAGGGCGAAGGTCCGCGCGGGCATCGAGAAGCTCGCGAAGACCGTCCGCGTCACCCTCGGCCCCGGCGGCCGGAACGTCATCCTCCAGAAGTCCTTCGGCGCGCCCCACGTCACCAAGGACGGCGTGTCCGTCTCCAAGGAGATCGACCTCGAGGACCCCTTCGAGAACATGGGCGCCAAGCTCGTGAACGAGGTCGCCAAGAAGACCAACGACGTGGCCGGTGACGGCACCACGACGGCGACGGTCCTGGCCTCTTCGATCTACAACGAGGGCCTCAAGTACCTCGCCACCGGGGTCAACCCGGTCGCGATCCGCAACGGCATCGACAAGGCCGTCAGCGCCGCGGTCGACAGCATCGCGTCCCAGAGCCGCAAGGTCCGCTCGACCCAGGAGCGCGCCAACGTGGCGGCCATCTCCGCCAACAACGACAAGACCGTCGGCCAGCTCCTGGCCGAGGCCTTCGAGCGCGTCGGCGACGACGGCTCGATCACCGTCGAAGAGGGCAGCGGCCGCGAGACCGAGCTCGAGGTGGTCGAGGGCATGGAGTTCGACAAGGGCTACCTGTCCCCCTACTTCGCCACGAACGCGGCGAAGCTCACCGCCGAGCTCGAAGACTGCGCGATCCTGATCCACGAGAAGAAGATCTCCAACGCGCGGGACCTGATCCCGATCCTCGAGCAGACCGCCCAGGCCGGCAAGCCGCTGCTGATCATCGCCGAGGACATCGAGGGCGAAGCGCTCTCGACCCTGGTGATCAACAAGCTGCGCGGGATCCTGAACGTCTGCGCGGTCAAGGCCCCCGGCTTCGGCGAGCGGCGCAAGGCCTACCTGGGTGACATCGCCGTCCTGACCGGCGGCATCGCCGTCACCGAAGAGCTGGGCCTCTCCCTCGAGAAGCTCACCCTCTCCCAGCTCGGCAGCGCCAAGCGCGTGGTCGTGTCCAAGGACGCCACCACCGTGGTCTCCGGCGAAGGCAAGAAGAAGGCGGTCAACGACCGGATCAAGCAGATCCGCGCCCAGATCGAGAAGACGACCTCCGACTACGACCGCGAGAAGCTCGAGGAGCGCCTCGCGAAGCTGACCGGCGGCGTCGCCGTCATCCAGGTCGGCGGGGACACCGAGGCCCAGATGAAGTCCCAGAAGGACCTCGTCGAGGACGCCCTCAGCGCCACCCGCGCGGCGATCGAAGAAGGCGTCGTGCCCGGTGGTGGCGTGGCCCTGTCCAACGCCGTCCTCGCCGTCAACGAAGCCCGCGTCAAGGGCGACGAGCGCTTCGGGAAGATGATCATCGAGCGGGCCCTCGAAGGCCCCCTGCGCCAGATCGCCGAGAACACCGGCGAGAACGGCTCGGTCGTCGTCGAAACGATCCGTTCGAAGGGCAAGTCCTACGGCTTCAACGCCCTGACCCGCAAGTACGAGGACATGTTCAAGGCCGGCATCATCGACCCCGCCAAGGTCGTGCGCTCCGCCCTGCAGAACGCGGCCTCGATCGCCGGGCTGCTCTTGACCACGGACTCGATGGTCACCGAGCTGAAGGACGAGGAAACCCCCGTCCAAGGCTCCGTCAGCTGACCGGCCCCGCCGGAAGCAGCGCGCGCCGGCCCGCACCCGGACGGCGCGAAGAATTCGGTGGGCGCCGCGTCGCATCCGCGGCGCGGCGCCCCCTTGCAAACAGAAGAGGACGAGAAGACCGGACCCGACGATGAGCGCCAAGCGCGATTACTACGACGTCCTCGAAGTGGGCAAGGGAGCTTCGGAGGACGAGATCAAGCGCGCGTACCGCAAGAAGGCGCTCGCCTTCCACCCGGACCGCAACAAGGACAACCCCGGGGCCGAAGCACAGTTCAAGGAGGCGGCCGAGGCCTACGATGTCCTCGGCGACGCCGAGAAACGCGCCCGCTACGACCAGTTCGGACACGCTGCCTTCGGGCAGGGTGGCATGGGCGGCGGCCAGCGCTTCACGAACATGGAGGACATCTTCGCGGCCTTCGGAGACATCTTCGGCGGCGGCGGCGGGGGTGGCGGAGGAGGGATCTTCGGCGACCTCTTCGGCGGCGGGGCGCGCCGCCGGCAGGGTCCGCGGCCCGGCCGGGACCTCAAGGTCACCCTGGAGCTGACCCTCGAAGACATCGCCAGCGGCGTCGAGAAGACGCTCACGGTCCGGCGCAACGAGACCTGCAAGACCTGCGGCGGCAACGGGGCCAAGGAAGGCACCAGTCCCACCACCTGTGGCTCCTGCGGAGGCCGCGGCCAGGTCACCCGCAGCCAGGGCTTCTTCCAGATGGCCTCGACCTGCCCCACCTGCCAGGGGGCCGGCAAGGTGATCCAGGACCCCTGCGGCGATTGCCGCGGCCGGGGACAGGAGCCGAAGAAGTCCGACATCCGGATCCAGGTGCCCGCGGGCATCGAGGACGGCATGCGCATCCGCGTGACCGGCGAAGGGGATGCCGGTGCCCCCGGCGCCCCCCGGGGCGACCTGTACGTGTTCATCCGCGAAGAGGAGCACAAGGTCTTCCAACGCTCGGGCCCGGACCTGATGACCGAGGTCCCCTTCTCCTTCGCCCAACTCGCCCTGGGCGACAAGGTCGAGATCCCGACCCTCGGCGGGAAGGTCGAAATGACGATCCCGGCCGGAACCCAGAGCGGCAAGGTGTTCCGCCTGCGGGGCCAGGGCCTGCCCTCCCTCGAGAGCCGTGGAAAGGGGGACCAGCTCGTGCGGGTGTTCGTCGAGATCCCGCGGAAGCTCAGCGATCGCCAGAAGGACCTGCTCCGCGAGTTCGCGGAAATCGAGGACGAACGCTCCGGCTCGAAGTCCTTCTTCGAGCGCATCGTCGACTACTTCGGCTAACGAAAGGCAACGCAGATGGTTCGCCGCACCAAGAAGAAAGAGACCCCCCCCGACGAGACCCTCGACCCGGAAGCCCTGGACGAGGCGCCGCCCCTGGAGGAGGACCTCCCCGAAGCCGAGGTCGTCGAGGAGCCCGCGGAGGAGGTCGACCTCAGTCCCGAGGGGCAGATCGCCGCGCTCCAGGCGGAATGCGCCCAGCTGCGCGAGAAGTCCCTGCGCGCCCAGGCCGACTACCAGAACCAGAAGCGACGCGCCCTGGTCGAGCGCGACATGGAGGTCCGCCGCAAGCTGCAGCCCCTGCTGGCCGAGCTGCTCTTGGTGCTGGATTTCCTCGACATGGCCTTGAGCTCCCCGGCGACCGAGCAGGAGACCAAGAACCTCGCGATCGGCGTGGACATGACCCGCACGCGCTTCCTGCAGGCCCTCGAGAACGCCGGCGTGACGCCGATCGTCACCGAGGGAGTCTTCGACCCCGAACAGCACGAGGCCACCGAGACCGAGGAGGTCGAGGACGCCGCGCCGGGCACCATCCTGCGGACCGTGCGGCGGGGCTACGAGTGGAACGGCATCGTTCTGCGCCACGCTCAGGTGGTGGTCGCCGCCGGCGAAGTGGTCCCCGATCCGGAAGCCCCGGACGGCGCGGAGGAAACCGAAGACCTCGGCCCGGACGAAACCCCCGCCGAAACGGACGCCTGACGGCCGCTGCTCCCATGCCGACCTACGACTATCGCTGCGATGCCTGCGGCCACGAGTTGGAGCTGTTCCAGTCCTTCTCCGAGTCGGCCAAGCGCAAGTGCCCGGAGTGCGGCAAGCTGAAGCTGAAGCGCCTGATCGGCACCGGTGGCGGTGTGATCTTCAAGGGCAGCGGCTTCTACGAGACCGACTACCGCTCCGCCTCCTACAAAGAGGGCGCCGAGGCGGAGAAGAAGAGCTCGGAGACCAAGGCGGACAAGTCGAAGTCCGACAGCGGGAGCTCCGACGCGAAGAAGCCCGAGGGGAAGCCGAAGACGGCGGGCAAGCCGGGCAAGGGCAAGGGTTCCGCGTCGAAGGGCGACGCCTGAGCGCGACGGGTCAATCGCCGGAGCAGTCGTCGCAGCCCCGGGCGTCGTTCCGCCGGTAGGCGATCACGTTCCCCCGCCGATCGCACTCGAAAGAGCAGCAATCGAAGAGCAGGTCCTTCAGGCGGCTGCGACCCCGCTGGATGCGCGACTTGGCCCCCGACAGGGAGAGGCCCAACCGGTCGGCGATCTGCTGTTGGGGCAAGCCCTCGAGCTCGTAGAGCTCCACCGCCCGCCGGTACGCCTCGGGCAATTGGGCGATCATCGCGGGCAGCCAGTCCTTCACCACCTCGTTCAGGTTCTCGGCGTCGACCGGCACCGCTTCTTCCACGGCGACGAGCTCCTCGGGTACCTCACGGGCCCGCGCCCGCCGGTGATCGACCAGCAGGTTCCGGGCCACCTGGAAGATCCAGCCCGTCAGCCGCTGCTGCTCGTCGACGCCACCGAGACCCTGGTGGATGCGCAGGAAGGTCTCCTGGAGCAGGTCTTCGACGCTCGCGTCGTCGGCGACCCGACGGGCGAAGAAGCCCCTCAGCTTGTCGCTGAGGAGCTCCCAGAGTCCCTCGGTCGTGGTCGGCGGGCTGGACATGGACCCGATCCTAGCAGCAGGCTTGCCCGGCGGTCGGCGTCGCCGCGCAGCAGGCCGAAGCCTCGCCCCTGCGCTGGTCGGCATCCGCCTCGGTCACGACGAAGACCTCCCACCGGTTCCCGTCGGGATCCGTGACCCAGACCTTGTCCTGCACCGCGTAGCAGCAGGTCGTGTTCTCCTCCACCGCGGTCACCAGCCCGGCCCGGCTCAACCGCCCCTGGGCCTCCTGCACGGCCTCCACCGACCGGACCTGGACGCCGTAGTGCGTCGCCGGCATCCCGACCTCGGACCCCGCCTCCACCGCGTTCAAGGTCAGGTTCACGGACGGGTCCCGGGGCTCGAACTTGACGTACCCCGGACGCTCCTTCGCCGCGGGCACCCCCAGCAGGGTCTGATAGAACACCCGCGAGCGTTCCAGGTCCGTCACGGCCAGGGCGATGTGGATCCGGCTGTTGCCAGGGAAGTCGATGGCGGAGCGTTGCTGCATGGGAGGTCCTCTGCGGGGTGAAAGGGCGCCGATGGCTCGTTCAGTCCCGGAGACGGCGAGACGCTCCAAAGGACGCAGGCTCGACCCCTTTTTTCTCGCTCCGCACCCCAACCGGCCCCGGTACGCGCGGATCAGGCCGGGCGATCGCCGTTCAGGAACAGTTCTTCGACCAGCTCGGCGATGGCGTCGGAGTCGCAGGAGCCGATGGAGCGGTTGGCGGCGGCGCGGGCGGCGGGCATGGATTGTTCCATGGCGACGCCCAGGCCGGCGGCCTCGAGCATCGGGATGTCGTTGTCGGCGTCGCCGACGGCGACGACGCGTTCGGCGGGGATGCCGTAGGTCTCGTGGAGGTAGCGCAGGGCCTCGCCCTTGCCGCGGCACGGGGGTTGGACGTCGACGACGCCCAGGGGGCTCTGGCGGTGCTCGGCGAGGCAGCTCAGGGGGAAGTCCGTCAGGTAGACGGGCTGGTCCACGGCCTGCTCGAGCTGCGCGGCGAGGGTCGACGAGGGCTGGCCGGCGCGGCCGAACAGGGTGATCCGGATCAGGGTCTCCCGGGGCAGCTCGGGGGCCGGGACCAGGGACAGGTCCTCCATCCAGAGCAGGGCCGATCGCTCGTGCTCGTCCCGCGGGGCCACGGCGTATTTCTGGCCCGGGCGCATCACGACGACCAAGAGCTCCTCGGCGAGGGCGAAGGCCAGGGTCCGGTCGACCACCCGGTTCGACAGGACGCGCTCCTCCAGCAGGCGGCCGGTGCGCGGACAGTAGACGCCGGCCCCGTTGTAGACCACCGCCGGGCCGTCCAGGCCCAGCTCCTCGAGGACCGGCAGGGTGCCTTCGCTCGAGCGGCCGGTGGCGATCATCACGCGGGTACCGGCCGCGCTGGCCGCCCGCAGGGCGTCACGGGTGCGGGGGGCGACGTGCCCGGCGCTCGTGACCAGGGTGCCGTCGAGGTCCAACAGGATCGCGTCGTATTCGCTCACGGCGCGATCATAGGTGCGCGGCGCGGAAACCCCGCGCCGCGAACCGGGACAATCGGCCCCCGGAGGCCCGCTGTGTCCGCCGAACCCCTAGGGCAGGTCGAAGCGGGTCTCGGTCGTCTCCTGCGCGACGACCTGGAGGGTCTGCGGGTCGGGCTGGGAGGACGAGCTCCCCGGGCCCCGGCCGAAGGGTTGGACGCGGACCTCCCAGGTCCCCGGCAACAGGCCCTTCAGGTGCGCTTCCCCGTTGTCGAGCATCACGGTCGACGGGTCGGCCTCGCCGTCCCTGCAGATCGCGGTGACCATGCAGTTCGCCGCCGGCTCGCCGTCGGAAGCGAAGGCGCGCACGAGGATCGCTCCGCCCGGGGCGACCTCGATGTCGACCCCGCCGCGGGTCTCGTCCGGGCCGACCTCCAGGCTGTCGGAGGTCGTCGGTTGAAACTCGCCACCCTCGACGCGCACCTGCAGGGGCGTGTCAGGCAGGACCCCGCGCAGGCTGTAACGCCCCTCGGAATCCGTCTCGGTCGAATCGGCACCCCCGTTCCCGCCGAGGCTGAAGCCCCCGCCCATCGTCGAGCTCATGAACACCATGCGGCCGGCGGAGCTCGACCCGCCCCCGCTGGCCTTCTGGGCCTTGACGGTCGCGCCCACGACGGGCTCGCCCCCGGGGTCCAGCACGCGGCCCTCGATGATCGAGACCGGCAGGTCGACGTCGAACACGTTCTCGCCGGCGCGCACCTCGACCGGGAAGGTCGTCGGCATGCTCCGCGTCGCGTGGGTCACGGTCAGGGTGTATTCCCCCTCCTCGACCCCTTCGAGCACGTACTCGCCGTCGCCGCCGCTGCGGCCGGGGGGGCTGCCGCCGCCGAAGCCGGGGATCGAGAACCCGCTGGACCCGCCCTCGCCCTTGCTGAGGGAGAGGCTCGCGCCGGACAGGGCTGCACCGGATTCGGTGACGCGACCGACGAGGCTGCCCTCCAGGGGAGCCGTCAGGACCACCTCGGCCGTGGCGCCTTCGGCCACGACGACCGAGGTCCACTCGTCGTCCTCGGCTTCGTTGCCGCCGGCGAACAGGACCATGTCGCCGCCGAACACGCCGCCGGCCATGGACTTCTTCGCGATCCGGAAGCGGTGCTCGCCCACCTCGAGGTGCTCGAAGAGCGCCTCGCCCTTGCCGTTGGTGCGCTCTCCTCGGTCGAAGCCCCCGCCGACGAACACCATGTGCTGGCTCCCGCCGCGCTGCGGAGAGCGGTGGTCCACCGAGCGCCCGGCGGCCGGGGAACCGTCCGCTTCGCGGACCTTGACCAGCACCGAGCCACCCTTCGACAGCAGCAGGGTCGCCTCTGCCGAACCGTCTTCGAGGACCTCGATGCCGTCGAGGGTCCCGCGAGCGTAGCCGTCGGCCGTCGCGCCGAAGCGCACCAGCGCGGCGTCCTCGAGGGCGTTCAGGGTCGCAACCCCCTCGGCGTCCGTGCGGCCGCTCGACTCGGCCCCCCCACCGATCATGGACTCGATCTCCCCACCCCCGTCCTCACTGCTGAGGCTGATCGAAATCGAGCGGCTCACGCCCCCGCCCTCCTGGTCGGGCGTGCCCGGGGTGGCGGTGACGCGGGCCCGCTCGATCGGAGCGCGCGTCTCCTCGTCCAGGACCTTAACGACGTAGACCGGCACGGGTTCCAGGGAGATGTCGCCCAGGTCGCGGTGCTCCCCGGGCTCCAGGCGCAGGTCGTCGACCTCGTAGGTGGCGTAGCCCGGGCACTCGATGTTCAGACTGACGCGGTCGTCCTCGTCGACCGGACGCAGGTCCTCGACCGTCACCAGGCCATCGGCGAACTCGCGCAGCCGCTTGTTGTCCGGACCCGTCAGGGGCTGGGGCCAATCGACCCCGGCGTCGACCTCCAACTCCTCCAGGGGCGCTCCGGTCTTCCCGTCGACGACCCGGAAGGTCAGCACCGCGCCGGGCAGGTGTTCGACGACGACGCCGGTGTCACCGGCGCGGGCGTGGACCGCTTCGCTCAGGTTCTCGCGCCCGAAGGGGCTGGCGGAATCGCCGCCGCTCACGAGGCGCAGGCTGTACAGCTCGTCTTCCTTCAAGCCGGCGAGCTCGAAGCTGCCATCGGGCTGCGGGACCGCGGTGCGCGGGGCGCCCATCCAGAAGTCGTCGCGGCCGGGGGACGCGCTGACGCTGGCTTCGACCCCGCTGGGCAGGCCGACGACCTGTCCGCGGATCGATGCCCCGCGCTCCAGCCGGAACTCGAGCGAGCCGACCTCAACGCCCGGGTCCGGCGCCAAGCCATCGAAGGACTTCGAGGGGTGTTCGGGATGCTCGACCTGGATGGACCACGGGCCGGCGGCGATCGACTCGATCCGGAAGTTGCCGTAGCCGTCGGTGATCGCCGCGGGCTCGCGGGTGTTGAAGCCGAAGAAGATCCGGCCCCCGGGGGCGCTGGTCGGCACGAGCTTGGCCCCGGTCACGGCGACGCCCTCGGCATCCACGACGCGCCCGCTGAGCAGGGCCCCCCGGGCGAGGGTCAAGGGCTCCAGCTCGACCTCGTCCTCGTCCGGCAAGGACAGGTCACCGGGGTCGAGGGGCGCGTAGCCGGCGGAGCGGATCGCCAGGCGCAAGCGCTTCGGCGCGATGCCTTCGATCACGAAGCTCCCGTCGGCCCCGGTCTTCGTCTCGACCCGCATCATCCAACTCGGCGGCTCCTCCACGTCGACCGGCAGGAAGCTCTGGTTGCTCGCGAGGACCCGGGCGTCGGGGACCGGGTTGCCCCGCTCGTCAACGACCAGGCCGACCACCCGCGCGTCCGGCCGCTCTTCGTTCGCCTCGAGCACCCCGGGGGGCGCCGCCTCTTCGAGCACCTCCCGGGGGGCGCTCGCGGCCGGGGTCGCCACCGCCGGGCCCCCCTCGGGCGCGACCAGGTCGACCGGCGCCTCCTCGGGCTGGACCGGGGCGGAGACCCCCGAGGCGTGGGCCGCCGACTCGCCCGCGGGGTCCGGGTCCCCCGCGTTCAGCAGCACGTACACGCCGGCCGCGACCAGACCCAGGGAGACGACGAGCAGCAGGTTCTTCATGGCATGTGGGGTTCGGAGGCGCGGGGCAGGAGGGGGGACGGGTTGTCCCCGGGCGAGGGTGCCCCTAAGAACACAGTCACCGGAAAAGGCGGTTCGTCACAGGCGACAAATGTAAAGAAAGCGTCAGAGGCACGAGAAGACGGGTGTCCAGCAAAGACCCACGTCCCTCCTTGCGTCAGGACCCACAGAACATCGTCCCTTCGGATCTCGTCTGGAAGAGGGAATACGCCGACCCCGCCGGCCGTACAGCCGGCTAACCCCCCCAGGGAGCGCTTCCTTGCGCCAGACCTACGCCGAGGTTGTCATGGAGGCCGGCTCGTCCCGCCCGTTCTCCAGGCTAGCCGCGGCTCTTTTCATCGGCAGACCGATCCCCAGCAGCCCAACTCCCCGGCGAACCCTTCTCCCCGGCAGTAGCGTTCGAGTCAGCAGCAACTCGAGAGAGACTTCCCATGCCCACCCGTTCCACCTCCGCTCTCCTCTCCGACAGGATCCCGGCCTCGGCACACCTCCGGGCCCTGTCCAGGGCCCTCGCTCCGCTCCTGGCCCTGCTCCTCCTCGGGGCGGACGCCTTCGCCCAGGCTCCCAAGGTCGGCCGCGAGACCTACGTGGACAACGTCGACCTGGGGATCGAGATCAAGACCCCCAAGGACTGGGACCTGATCCCGCCCAAGCCGAACGAAGACAACCTGATCGCCAAGTACACGCCGCCGTTCAACAAGTACGTCCAGATCGGGAGCGACGAGCGCCTGTGGCTCGACGTGCTCCTGGTGCGCTTCGACAAGCGGCTGCCCGGGGACGACGAGGCCGAGCTCGACGAGCGGATCCGGGCCCTCTTGAACTCGGACATCCGCAACATCCACGACTACGTCAAGAACCGCCTCGGGAGCGCCTACGGCAGCGGGTACACCTTCGACAAGGACGACTATCCCAAGGTCCTGAAGGGCCCCAAGGGCATCGAGTCCCAATACTACGTCTTCGACGGGTTCGTGAACCCCTCGGCCCAGGAACCGGCCGAGACGAAGATGTTCGTGTCGGAGTACGTGCTGAACGACCGCACGACCGTCGCCATGATCGGCTTCGGGCCCGGTGGCAAGAAGTGGCGGACCTACGAGAAGGCCTACGAGAAGATGGCCAAGAGCATGAAGCGGGTCGAAATCATCGATCCCTTCGAGGAGGCCCGCAACGCCCCCGACGCGCACACCCTGCGCGGCAAGAAGCGCCTCCAGCTCCTCGAGGAAGCCGCGAAGAGCGGGGACTGGAAGCTCTACGAAACCGAGAACTACTTCATCATCTCCGCGAACGACGACAAGGAGTTCATGGAGGAACTGATGGAGCGGCTCGAGGCGATCCGGGCCGTGTACGAGGTCGACTACCCCGTGGAGAAGGCGCGGCGTGCGGCCCGCCGTCCCAAGACCGGTGACGAAGACGGCCCCGAGGGCGAGACCTTCGAGCCCATCGAGGGCGAAGACGAGCAGGAAGAGGACCCGGACGCCGCGAACCGCACGGTCTCCGTGGTCGACCCCCTCGAGCTTTCGAAGACCAGCGTCGTGCGGGTCTGCCGCAGCAGCTCCGAATACCACGAGTACGGTGGCCCCGGCGGGTCGGCGGGCTACTGGAGCTCACGGGACGAAGAACTGGTGATCTTCGACGACAAGGCCGTCGGTGGCCGCGCCAACACGTGGATCGTCCTGAACCACGAGGCCTTCCACCAGTACATCTTCTACTTCTACGGGAACCTGTCGCCCCACTCCTGGTACAACGAAGGCACGGGCGACTTCTACAGCGGCTATCAACTGAAGAGCGGCCGCTTCCGGCTGAAGGAGAACTCCTGGCGCAAGACCACCATCCAGGAGATGATCCGCGAGGGCGACTACGTGCCCCTGAAGGACATCGTTCGCTGGAGCCAACGGGAATACTACGGCACCAACGACCTCGATATCGGCGGCGGACAGTGCTACGCCCAGGGCTGGTCGTTCATCTACTTCCTGCGCACCGGTGAGGGCAAGGCGCGCGGTTGGCAGGACGCCTGGGGCAAGATCCTCGACAAGTACCTGGACGCGATGGCCAAGACCGGCGACCTGGAAGAGGCCGTCGACATCGCCTTCGAGGGCGTGGACTGGGACGCCCTCGAGAAGGCCTGGAAAGACTACATCGGGTAGCGACCCCGCGCGCGGCTCGGTCGCGCTCGCCCGGCCCCCCGGGCGACGCGGCCGGGTCGCTGTTTCTCCCTTGCGCAAGCGATTCCCCGCCCACCGTTTCACGGGCACCTCCCAAGGCACGATGACCCGCTCCCACTCTTCGACTTCCCACGTGTCGCCCGCCTCCCGGGCACGCAACCCGTTCACCGCCCTGCTGCTCGGCGGCCTGGCCCTGGGAGCCGCCGGCGAGCTCCTCCAGGCGGACCGCCTGGTCACCCTGGACAAGCGCATCATCGACGTCCGCAAGGTGCGCAAGGCCGAGGGCGGTGGGTACACGCTGACCTTCGAGCACGGCGTGATCCACTGCCCCGAGGACCAGGTCGCGTCGGTCGAGGTCGAAGGCGACATGTCCGACTACGTGCCCGCCAACGACAAGGAGCGCGACTTCCTCGAGAAGGGCTACGTCCGCTACCGGGATCGCTGGATGAGCAAGAAGGCCTACCAGGCGGAGCTGAACCGCGAGGCCGAAGAACGGCGCAAGCGGGTCGAGGAGCTGGAGGCCCACGCGAACTTCTACGACGGCTGGGTCAACGAGACCAAGCACTTCATCGTCAAGACGAACACGTCGCCCGAGCTCCTGGATTACTACTCCAACCTCCTGGAGGCGTACTACGACCTGATGAACAAGCGCGTGGGGATCAAGCCGACCCCCAAGCTGCGCCGGACCAAGATGCGGGTCAACATCTACAAGAGCCGCGCGGAGTTCACCGAGCTGTCGGGCATGCCCCCCGGGGTCGCGGGCTACTTCAGCTTCCAGGAAGAATCGCTGAACTTCTACCACGACTACGAAGACCCCACGGTCAGCGACTGGGTCGCGTTGCACGAGTGCACGCACCTGTTGACCTACCTGATCGAGCCCCAGTCCTGGCCCCGGATTTGGGTGAACGAGGGCGTGGCCGACTTCTTCGGCTCCTCGACGATCACCGTCGACAAGCGCGGCAAGCTGTCCATCGAGCCCGGCAAGCTGCAAGTGGACCGCATCCTGACGGTCCAGCAAGCCATCAAGGACGGGGACTACGTGCCCCTCGAGGAGCTGTTCCGGACCGAGAAGAGCGCCTTCTCGGCGTTCCAGTACGCACACTCCTGGTCCTTCGTGTACTTCCTCAACAACTCGAGCAAGGCCTACAAGAAGGCCTTCAACAAGTTCTTCGAGAAGCACTACACGATCCCCAAGGGCGTCGAGTACACGATGGAGCCCTTCCCCAACCAGCAGGGGACGGCCAAGATCCTGTCGCCGGAGGAAGTGCGGCGGCTGCTGCTCGAGTCCCTGCGGGTCGCCGACGACGAGGTCGCGGACCTCGAGAAGGAATGGCTGGCGTTCATCGAGGACATCGAGATCGACGCCCCCCTGGCCCGCTTCAAGCGCGCCTACCGCGTCGTGCGCTCCTTCGAGAGCGACGAGTTCGACCAGGCCCTCGAGGACCTCGACTTCGCGATCTCCAGCGGGCTCGAGGAACCGCGCGCCTACTGGACGCGCGCGATGCTGAAGTACCGCAAGGGCAACCGCTCGGCCGCCGAGGAGGACCTGCTGAAGGCGATCGAGATGTCCCCCCTGGACGCGCGCTTCCGCTCGACCCTGGCCGGCCTCCTGGCCGGCACCGGGATGTCCCTCGGGAACTCGATCGTCATCCGCGACGACAACTGGGAGCTCTCCGGGGACGAGGACAAGATCGAGCGGGCCCGGGAGCAGTACGGGCTGGCCCACGAGCTCGATCCGGAGAACGACTCCTACCGCCTCGCGTTCGAGGACTTCATGGGCGCCTACGATCGCTGGAAGGCCGACCAGTAGGCCCCCCGGGGTCGCAAACGCCGCGCGGGCGCTCGGGGATGCTCCCCGGGCGCCCGCGCGGCGATTTGTGCCTGGCTCCTCCCCCCCGGGGCCCCTACCCTGCGCCCTATGTCCTCCCCCCTCCCCCGCTGGAGCGCCCTCGGCCTGGCGCTGGTCCTGTCTGCCTGCGGCGCCACGTCGGTGATCCGCGACTCCACGGTCGTCGTGCACGCGCGCGGCGGTGACGAACTGGGGGTGGCCACCGACCTCGGCGTGGTCTTCCTGGGCCGCGGCCAGCGCAGCGGAGACATCGAGTACACGGTCTTCTTCGGGGACGGCCCGAGCCGCGAGCAGGGCACGATCGAGTCCCTGACCACCGGCCTCTGCGTGGTCGAGCCGGAGCTCCGGCTCCCCAGCGTCAGCATCGGCTACCCGGACCTGAAGGCCGGCGACCCCGTGGTGGTCCGCGGGCACGACGGGCGTTCCCCCTGGGAGCGCTCCGCAACGGTGGCCCGCAACCCGCGGGTCGACGGTCTGCTGCTGCGGACCAGCGGCCTGGGTAACCTCGACAACTCGGACGCCGGCGCCGGGGTCTACGTGCGGTTGCGGGATGGCCTGGTCCTCGTCGGCCTGATCGAGGGGCGCGCCACGCTGCCCACCGGGGACGGCCAACGGGACTACGTGGTCGTCGCCGGCGCCGGAGAGCTCCTGGGCCTCGGTCTCCACGGCCGCCCCGAACCGGGCAAGAAGGTGCCGGCCGACCGCGGCGACGCCTTCCGCTGATCCGGCGAGGGCTCAGGGCAACGCTCCGCCGGTGACGAGGTCCTCCGGCGGCATCAAGCGGATCGACAGGAGGCACAGGGCGACGATCAGCAGCGTCGCCAGGAGCAGGCGCTCCTCGAGCAGGACCTCGAGCAGGGATTGCTCCCCGCGCTCGAGGCGGCTCTCGAACACCCGGAGCCCGGCGCGGTCGAAGGCCTTCAGGTAGTCCATGCGGTCGAAGAAGGTGGCGTCCGCACGGGCCCCGCGCCACAGGTAGTCGTGCAGGGCCGACAGGTCGATCCCCTCCGGGACCCCCAGCCGGACCATCAACCGCAAGCCGGCCCAGGTCGCGTTGTCGAAGGAGGTCCGGAACTTCGCGGGGTTCGACGTGAAGCCCCCGGGGCGCCCGAACGTGCTGGTCGACCCCGGCGCGACCCAGGTCCGCTGGAGGAGCTCGTGGGCCTGGCTCCGGAGGGCCTCGACGCGGGCCGTCTCCCCGAGGACCTCCAGCAGGGACACGACCAGGGCAGCGCGCTCGAGCTCCCCGTGGACCCCCGGCTCGGGCCAGTTCGATTCGACGTTCGCGATGAGGTTGCCCCGCTCCGCGGAGGTCAATGCGCGGGTCGCGGTCAGCATCGTGACCTGATAGCCCTGCCAGGACTGGAGGTGGACGATCCGCCCTCCGGAGGACCGGACGAGGCGATCGAGGGCACGGGCCTCGGAGTCGCGGGCAGCGAGGCGCTGCCACTGCTCCGGCGACAGCAGCCCCATCACGGCTGCGGTCGTCCAGACCCCGGGATGCACCGAGAGCTCCGGGTCGAGGCCGCGCTCGAGCTCCGCCGCGAGGGACGTGAGGTCGGGCGGAGCCATGCCGGTCAGTTCCATGGACCGGTACAGCGCCCGGGCTTCTTCCCAGGCCTTCAGGTCCGTGCAATCGAGGTCGAGGCCCGCGAGCTGCGTCCGCAGGGCAGCGGGCGAGGTGCGCGTGAAGCCCAGGGGATTGGTGAGCAGGAACACGACGACGACCGCGACCACCACGAACACCGACGGCGCGCCATGGGTCGGCCGGACCCCCGTCCCGCGCACCATCAGGCGGCAGGCCAGGGCTCCGAGCAGCAGCGCGAGCAGGCTGCCCCCGCCGCCGATCCCCGACGGGGTCGCCGAGATCCCCACGCTCAGGGTCGCCCACAGGAACACGCTGCCCCCGAGCCCGAGCAACGTGCCCGCGCCGAGGTCCGCGACCGTGCGCCGCGAGAGCAAGCCCGCCCGGGCCAGGCCGCGGGCGCTCAGGGCCAACCCGAGCATCGAGACCAGGAGGGTCCCGACCAGGAGATCGATCAACCCCTCGGAACCGACGAGGCCGGGCACCAGGAAGACCAAGGGACCCGCGACGGGGATCAGGTGCAGGAGCCAGTGTTGGCGCGCGCCGGGGCCACGGCGCTTCCGCGGTCCGATGCCCGCTCCGGAACCGGGCTCGGGCGACGCCTCACGCGCCGACCTCCGCACGGAGCGAAGGCTGGCGAAGAACCCGCCGACCGCGGCACCGAGCACCAAAGCCGGCAAGGCCAGGGCCGCGGGCAGCAACTTGACTCCGACCCACTTGCCCCCCGCCGAGCCCAACAACGAGCCGGTGAAGGGGTCCGAGGGCAAGAAAGCCGCCGCGCGCCGCAGGAACACGGAGTGCGCGGGCTCCTGCCCGTCGAGGCCGGCGCGCCGCTCGGCGGCGTCGCGCTGTTCCTCGATCCGGCGTTCGATGCCCGCCCGGAAGGCCTCCGGATCGGGACGACGTGGCCGGAACAGCTCCCGGAGCTCGGCTTCGGGGATCTCGTCGTGTTCGTTCATGACCGCGCTCCCTGTGCGTTGGCCCGCGCCAGCCGCCCCACCGCGTCGCGGAGGGCCCGACGGGCCTGGTACAGCCGGCTCTCCACCGCCTTGGGCGTCACGCCCAAGAGCGCCGCCACCTTGCGCGCGCTCGTCTCTTCGAGGTAGTGCATGCGCAACACCGTCTGGTGCTGCGTGCTGAGCTCGGGGAAGGCCCGGGCCAGGAGCACGCTGCGCTCGTCCGCCTCGTTCGGCGGTGGGCTGGCGAGCCCCGGATCGATCGGTTTCGGGCGACGCTCCGCCGTACGGCGCGCGGCGCAGTGCAGGTTCCAGGCGATGCCCCGCAGCCAGGCCCCGACCCGGTCCAAGTCCTCGGTCTGGCCCTGGTAGCGCTCCCGCGAGACCCAGGCCTCTGCGAAGACGTCCTGGGCGAGCTCCTCGGCCGCACGCCAATCGGAACCCCACGAGGCGAGGAGCCCGATCAGCGGGCCCCGGAAGGCGTCGATCCACTCCTCGAGGTCCTGGTCCTGGGGAACTGTCATCGCGGGGGATTGTCGAGGGCCGGCCGAAACACTCGCTCTTTCGGGCGCTTTTTTCGGAGGGGTGCTCACGGGGCCCCCCGGGGGCCGGGCGCCCTTTTCTGCGTCCAAAACGGGCCGGTCGGGATTGAATGCCCGAGACCCCCCTCCCGAGCTCCATGACCCGCCCCCTCGCCTTCACCCCCGAACAGCTCCAGGAGCAGGGCCGCTCCCTGCGCGCCCTGGCCCGGGGCCTGCTCACCGACGACGGGGCCGCCGAGGACGTGGTGCAGGAGGCCTGGGTTCTGGCCCTGGAGCGTCCGCCCGCCGAGCGGGACCGGATCGGCGGTTGGTTGCGCGCGGTCGTGCGCAGCCTCGCCCAGAAGCGCCTGCGGGGCGAGCGCCGACGGACCTGGCGCGAGGCGGCGGCGGCCCGTCCAGAGGGCACGCCCTCGGCGGCCGAAGCGCTCGAGGCCGCCGCGGTCTGCGAGCGCCTCGTCCGGGCGGTCCTCGACCTCGAGGACCCCTACCGCACGGTGGTCTCGCTGCGCTACTTCGAGGACCTGCCGCCCCGGGACATCGCCCTGCGCCTCGGGATCCCGAAGAACACGGTGCGCAGCCGCCTGCAGCGCGGGCTGGCCCAGCTGCGCGCGCGCCTCGACGGAGGCACCGAGGGCGAACGCGAGAGTTGGGCGCGTGCCCTGCTCGCCTTCGCGGGACCGGGAATCAGTCGTTCCACCGCCCCCGCCAACGCGGCGCACCTGGGCGGTGCTGTTGGAGTCGTAGCGATGACAGGATTCGGCAAGTGGATCGTCGGCGCCTTGGCGCTCTGCCTGGCGGGCCTGGGCCTTTGGCAACTCACCGGCACGCGGTCGGCCGGACCGGTGCTCGAGCGCGCGGACCCGGTGGAGCAAGCCCCCGGTGTCGCCGGTCTAGCGCCGGTGCAGCCCCCGGCGCCGGCCGACCGACGGCCCGAGCTCCCCGTGGCCGGCGCCCCCGAGACCGAGGGTCTCGCCCGACCGACGGCGCCGCCCTGGGCGACGGCCGAACGCCACGCCTTCGAGCTGCAGGGCCGGGTCGTCGACGCCTGGGGTCGGCCGGCCCGCTCCGCCGAGGTGTTCGTGGCGGTCGACGGACAGCGCTTCAACCGCAACCCCGGCTCCGATCCGGACGGGCGCTTCGCGGTCCGGTTCCAGGCCGCGCGGGCCCGCGTCGACCTGGGTCTCCTGGTCCGCACCTGGGGCGGTCGATCCAGCGGTCTACGGCGCTTGACCCTGGTGGCGGGCGTGCCCGGCCGGGTCCACATCGACCTGGTCGACGTGCGCACGGAGCCCGCGGGCGGAGCGTCACGGGATCCTTTCCGCGCCATCGGCAACTCGCCGGCACTGCACCCCGACGCCGGAGCTCCGGTGCGCTTCCGCTCGAACAGCGGAGTCGACATCGGCCTGCCCGTCGAAGACATGTCCCTATGGGATGAGGCGATCAGCGACCACGACGAGGTCGCGGACCCCGATCCCGACCAGGCCGCCTTCGCCGGGATCGTGTACACCGCGGACGGTCTTCCGGCGCGACGGACCCTGGTCGGCGTCAAGCCCGGGGGCCGCGGCTACGGGATCTGGGTCAAGACCGACGACGAGGGTGCCTGGCGCATCGAGGGGCTCGACCCGGGGCCCTTCACGCTGCACGCCGGCGGCGGCGACTACGGACGGGCCCGGGCCGAGCGGGTGGTCGGGGCCGGAGAGGTCGAGACCTGGGACCCCTGGCTGGACCGCGGCCGCGAGGTGCGCGGACGCCTGGTCGGCCCCGAGGGGGCGTCCTTGGCCCTGCACGTCTGCGCCGAGGCCCAGGATCCCGCGGTCGAGTGGTCCGCGACGACCCGGGCCGCCGCGGACGGCGGATTCGCGATCCCCAACGCCCCGGCCGGGCCCCTGCGCCTCCAGGTCTTCGCCCCCCGTGGCGGCCTGCTGGAGGTGCCGCTGCACCGGATCGAGGACGTCTATCCCGGCGGGCCCGAACAGAGCATCGTCCTGTCGCCGCGGAGCCTCGCATCCGCGGAGCTGTCCCTGTCCCTGCACAGCGCGGGGGGCACGCCGGTCGACGAGGCCGAGGTCCGCTTGCTGCACCCCGGCAGCGGGCGGGGCACGTTCCTGGTCGCGGCTCCGACCGCCGAAGATCCCGCGCGCTATGCCGCCGAGGGGTTGCCCCCGGGCACGTACCACATCGAGGCCGGCCACCCCCACCGGGGTTGGCTGGACGTCGGCACCGTGGAGCTGATGCCGGGCCAACGGCTCGCGCTGGGGAGCTTCCAATTCCCCGCGCCGGGCCTGTTGTTCGCCCGGGCGGATGTCGAAGACCTCGAACACGCGCGCCACTGGCACATCGTGCACCTGGGCCCGCAGGTGGACAGCTTCGCCTGGGAGGGCTGGCCCCTGGACGTGTGGGCGTGGTTCGACGAGGAAGCCCCGGGCTGGGCCAAGGTGCAATTGCCCCCGGGGGACTACCTGCTCTCGACCCGTTCCGAACGGACCGGCGCGGCCTGGTTCCCGTTCACGGTCGACAGCGATGCCCAGACCGACCTCGAGCTCCCCCTCGCCCTGTTGTCGGATGTCACCCTGCGCCCCGGGCAGGAGCGGTCCGCGGACAAGGCGGAGGAGACCCTGGTCCTGACGGACGCCGCCAGCGGGGCCACGGTGCTGCACATGCCCCTGGAGACCCCGGGCGACCCCCTGGTGATCAAGCTGCTGCCGGGGTCCTACCGCGCCGAGGTGCGCTCCGCCTCGGGACCCCTCGCCGGCGCCGCGTTCGAGGTCACCGCGGCCACCAGTCAGGTCGTCCCGCTCGAACCACGCTGACCCGGCCCGGATGCCGGCGGCGGCTCAGCTGCGCCAGAAGCGCGGGACGAAGAGCACCACGACCGCGTAGAACTCGAGACGGCCGAGGACCATCAGGAAGGACAGGAACAGCTTGGCCGTGTCCGGCATGAAGGCGAAGTTCTCGTAGGGGCCGACCGCCGCCAGCCCCGGGCCGATGTTGTTCAACGCCGCCAGGACCCCGGTGGCGGAAATCAGCAGGATCTGGTCGTTCCAGGGGTCCGGGGCCTCGGTGACCAGGACCGTCAGGACCAGGGTCGAGAGGGCGAAGACCAGGGTCCAAAGGCCGCAGTAGGCCATGATCATCGCGACGGTCTTGTCCTCGATGGCCTGGCCGTCCATCCGCACGCTGTGGATCGCGCGGGGGCGGGCGAAGCGGGCCACGCCGCGCATCGCGCCCTTGGCCAGGATCACGATCCGAATGACCTTGATCCCCCCGCCGGTGGAGCCGGCGCAGGCCCCGCACATCGCCAGGAGCATCAGCAGCATGCGGCAGAAGTCCGGCCACTGGTCGAAGTTGGCCGTGCCGTAGCCGGTGCTGGTCTGGACGCTGACGACGGTGAAGAAGGAGTCCCGCAGGGACAGCAGGAAGCTGCCGTAGTTGGGCAGGGTCCCGGTGGGATCCTGGCCGTTGCCCCCGCCCCAGAACCACAGCACCAGGGCGATCGTCAGGATGGCGCCGGCGACGATCGCCGCGTAGGTCCGGATCTCCAGGGAGCCGCAGATCATCTGCCAGCCGCGGCGCCAGCCGTGGCGCAGGATCGTGTCGTAGACGGCGAAGTTGATCCCGGCCAAGAACATGAAGCCGACGATCACCAGCTCGACCTTCCAGGAGCCGAACCAGGCCACGCTGGAGGAGTGGCTGGAGAAGCCCCCGGTCGCCAGGGTGCCGAAGGAGTGGATGGCCGCCTCGAAGGCTCCGATCTTCGGATCGGAGAAGTACAGGAGGAGGCCCTGGATCACCGTCAGGCCGACGTAGATGCGGGCCAGACCGATGGCGCTATCGCGCACGCGCTGCTGCACCGCTTCGCGGCTGACGCCGGGGACCTCGGAGCGGAACAGGCTGCGCCCCCCGGTGGGGAACAACAGCACGAACACCAGCACGATCCCGATGCCCCCCAACCAGTGCGTGAACGAACGCCAGAAGGTGATGCCCCGGTCGAGGGCGTCGATCTCGGAACCCACCAGGATCGTCGAGCCGGTGGTCGTGAAGCCCGAGACCGATTCGAACATCGCGTCGGCCACCGAGTCCATGGCCCCCGAGAACAGGAACGGGAGGGCGCCGAACAGGGGCGCGAGCAACCAGGCCAGGCCGACGGCCGCGAGGCCCTCGCGGCGGAAGTAGTCGACCCGCCCGTCGGTCGTCATGGTCCGCCCCCGGGTCGCCAGAGCCGTCACCCCCCCGCAGGCGCCGGTGACGAAGGCGGCCATCAGGCAGCCCTCGAAGGCCGCCCGCTCTCCGAACCACGCCGCGACCAGGGCCGGCACCAGCATGAAGCCGGCCAGCAGCAGGAAGACGCAGCCGAGGAGCCAGAGGACGGCGCGGAGGTTCATGACAGGGGGGTGGGTCGCGGCGCCGGGGCGGGGCCGCTCTTCCTGGCCGGATCAGGCCCGTCCATAGCTGTGGGGAGAGCCGAAGACGTGCTCGATGTCGGCCAGATTGTCCGGCAAGGTGAACACGATCACGTGTTCGCCGTTGCGCACGACGGTCTCGCCCCCGGGGATCACGACCTCGTCTTTGCGCACGACCGCCCCGATGACCGTGCCCCGGGGGAGGTTGAGGCTCTTGACCTTGCGCTCGGTCTTGCCGTCGCGCGGGGACACCTCGAGGTCCAGCACCTCGGCCCGTCCGTCCGCGATCACCGCGATGGAAGCCACCGAGCGCGAGCGGACGAAGCGCAGGATGTGGTTCGCGCACAGGATCCGCGGCGAGATCGCGCGGTCCACCCCCAGGAGATCGTAGATCTGGCGGTAGGAGGCCTTGTTGACCATCGCCACGGTCCGCTCGACCCCCAGGGAGCGTGCGAGCTGGCAGGCCACCATGTTGCGCTCGTCGTCGTCGGTGGTCGCGATGAACACGTTGGCCTCGCCGATGCGCTCCTCCATCAAGAGGTCCAGGTCGGTCGAGTCCCCCACCAGGACCATGACCGAGTTCGAGAGCTCGGCCGAGATCTCGCGCGCCCGCTGCACCGAACGCTCGATCAGGCGCACGGACAGGCCGGGGGTCGACTCGAGCCGCCGCGCGATCTGCACGCCGACTCCCCCGCCCCCCATGATCACCACGCTGCGGCGACCGAGGCGCGGCGCCCCCGCCAGGAGCTCGAACTGGTCCAGGTCCGTGGCCCGCCCGATCAGGTAGACCTGGTCGTCCACCGCCAACTGGTCCTCGCCGCTGGGCACGAAGAACTGCTCCTTGCGCGAGACCGCGACGATCAGGAGGCCCTTCGGCAAGCGCAGGCCCGCCAGGGAATCGGCCGTCAGCTCCCCGTCTTCGCGGATGCGCAGGCGCCGCATCTGCACCCGGCCGTCGGCGAAGGACTCGACCTCGAGGGCGCGCTGCTGCCGGACGGTTCCGACGATCTCGTCCGCCGCGAGCTCGTCGGTGGACAGCACGACGTCGAAGCCGATGGTCTGCTTGTAGAAGTAGCGGTAGCCCTCGATCCGCGAGGGGTCCCGCAGGCGCAGGATGCCGCGCTTGGCGCCGAGCCCCTTGGCCACGCAACAGGCCAGCATGTTCGAGTTGTCGCTCTGGGTGACCGCGACCACCAGGTCGGCCCGGGTCGCCCCGGCCCGGGTCAGGATCTCGACCCGCGTCCCGTCCCCCACCAGGGCCTGGACGTCGAGGGACTCCTGGATCCGTCCGACCTTCTCCGGATCCGAATCGAGGACGCTGACGCGGTGCTCCTCCCGCGACAGGATGTCGGCCAGGTGGTAGCCGACCTCGCCCGCGCCGATGATCACGATGTCCATGGGAGCACAATAGGTCCCCACCCGAGGGCCGCCAAGCGGCCTGTCAGCCCACAGGGAAAGTCCCCCCGTGCGGGGGCCCCCCCGGGCGGTGGAGCGTAGGCTCTCGGGTCCCTTGATCCTCGTCCTCGACAACCGCGACTCCTTCACCTTCAACCTCGTGCAGGCCCTGCAGGGTCTGAACGTCGAGGTGCTCGTGCGGCGGGCGGAACGGATCACGCCGGAGGAGGTCCGCGCCCTCGGGCCGAAACGCATCCTGATCGGACCCGGTCCGGGGCGTCCCGAGGAAGCGCGCACGAGCCTCGGGGTCCTGCGGACCCTGGCCGGCACGGTTCCGATCCTGGGGGTCTGCCTCGGGCACCAAGCCCTCGCGGTGGCCTGGGGCGGCCGGGTCGAGCGCGCCCGCCGCCTGGTCCACGGCTGGCCCGTGCGCGTCCACCACGACGGACGCGGCGTGTTCGCGGCCCTGCCCTCGCCCCTCGAGATGACGCGCTACAACTCGCTGGCGGTGGTCGCCGAGGACCTGCCGGCCTGCCTGGAGGTCAGCGCGTGGGACCAGGACGGCGAGATCCTCGGGCTGCGCCACGTCACCCTCGCCGTCGAGGGCGTGCAGTTCCACCCCGAGTCGATCCTCAGCCAGCGTGGCACCGACCTGTTGACCAACTTCCTCCGGGCGAATTTTCCGGAGCGGGCGGCCGCTGCGCCGGCGGACTGAGGAGCCTCCCGGGGATCAGTCCGTCGCCCCCGGGGCTTCCGTGCCGCTCGGCGGGCGGCCCAGGGGTTCCCCCAGGGGATGCAGCGGCGGACCCCAACGGGGCCAGGGATCCGAAGAGGAACGCCGGGGCTCGCCGTCGCGGGTCCGGAGCACCCGGCGGGTCACGAAGTTGTAGACCGGCTTGCCGAAGCGCATCCACGCGGCCGCCGTCGTGGAACGCCGGCGGGGCAGGTGCGCGGCGGGATCGCTCGTCGTGCGCGCGCCGGCCGCGAGGTAGCGCCGGTGGTGCTTCGCCACGTGCCGCAGGTCCTCGCTGACCCGCGTGTCGAAGGTTCGCCCGAAGCGCGGATGGATGCTGGCGAGCTGGAAGTCGATCACCCCCGGCGACCCGTCGGGTCGCACGAGGACGTTGCCCTCCTTGTGCAGGTCGTTGTGACAGACCCCGCGGGCGTGGAGCGCGCGGACGAGATCTTCCAGCCGTTCGAAGAAATCCTCCGGCAGGACCTCCGCAGCGTACAGCGGCACGCCATCGAGCCAGGAGCGGTGCAGCTCACGCTCGGGCCGCTCCGGTCCGGCGTAGGGCTCGGATTCGAGCAGCTGCGGGACTCCGCCGACGCCCTCCAGGGCCCCCAGGGCGCGCCGCTCACGGGCGAGCAGCCAACGCGCCACCAGGCCGGAACCGGGACAACGGCCACCGCAGGCCACCCTGCGGACGTATTCGGCGGGTCCCTCGGGTCCCCCGCCGCCCTGGCCCGGTGCGATCCCGATCCGCTCGACGCGCCCGAAGGCGTCCGTCTTCATCGTCACTGCGTCTTGAGGCTCCATGGTGCGACCCCTATTCTCCCGCGAGATGACTCCGGATCCCAGTCCCGACCCCACGGCGCAGCCCGATTCCGAAGAGGAGCGGCTCGCGGGCATGGTCCCGGGCTATCCCGACGCGGCGGTCGCGATCGAGAAGAGCGAGCGCACGCGCAAGTGGCGGCGCGCGCTCACCGCCCTGGTGCTGTCCTTCGCCGCGGCGACCCTGTGCGCGGAGGTGGCCCTGCGCGTCAGCGGGCACCGACGCCGGGTCTTCGAGGGCACCGTGAACGCCACCATCGCGCGCTGGGTCGGTCTGATGCAGGCGGGGATCTTCGAGGAGATCGACGACCCGGTCCGGCGCTACGCGATGCGACCGGGGGCGGAGACCCGGGTCGAGGGTTGGACCTTCCGCGTCAACTCCCATCGCGCGCGCGGTCCGGAGTTGACCAGCCCCAAGCCCTCCGGCGAGCGGCGGATCCTGGCCCTCGGGGACTCGTTCTGCTTCGGCCTGTGGTGCGACGAGGACCAGACCCTGGTCGGACACCTCGCGCGGATGGCGAACGAGCACGAGGCGGAGCGCGGCGGCTCGACGACTTGGATCCCGGTCAACCTGGGGGTTCCGGGCTACCACGCCGGACAGCAGCTCCGCGCGTTCGAACAGGAGGGCCTGGAGCTCGAGCCCGACGTCGTCGTGATCTACTACAACACGAACGACATCCAGACCAACGGCTTCTTCTTCGACGAGACCTACGGTCTGCGCAACGACTACCTGCCCCTGCCGGTGTGGCTCAAGCGGCCCCTGTGGAACAGCCACCTGTACGGCACGATCGTGCGCTGGCACTACCAACGCTTCCAATCCCTGCCGGCGCCGGAGATGGACGCGCGCGTGCCCTGGGCCCACGTGCGCGCGGACAACCAGCGGGACACCGCCCAGGCCCTCGCGCGGATCGTCGCCCTGTGCGCCGAGCGCGATCTTCCGGTCTACTTCGTCAACCAACCCCTTTTGACCTGGATGGGCGAGATGGTCGACCCCGCCTGGCAGGTGGTGCCCCTGGTCGAATGGGCCGAGGGGGTCCGCGAAGACCTGGGGATCCCGGGCACGAACCTGCTGGGCTGGACCCGGGGCTACGCCGATGGGGTCGACCGCTACCGGGGCCTGCCCGAGGGCGGCGCGCCGCCGGCGCCGGACTTCCTGGTGGACCAGTACTACGCCGATCCCTGGGCCGAGACGGCCCTGGAATGGGTGCGCGAGCGGGCCGCCGCGGACGGGGCCGATTGGGACACGTTGCCCCTGATCGAGCAGATCGCCACCTTCGAGGGCTACCCGGTCGAGGCCCCGGTCACCCTGGACTTCCACCTGAACGGCGCGGGGTACGGACACCTCGCCCGCCTGGTCTATCCGGGAATGCAGGCCGCGGGGATGCTGCCGTGACCCCCGCCGCCGGGACCGCCGAAGCGCTGATCCGCGTCCATGGACTGACCCGCGCGTTCGGCGAGCACGTGGCCGTGCGACCCCTCGACGTGGACATCGGGCCGGGGGGCATCACCGGCCTCCTGGGCCCGAACGGCAGCGGCAAGAGCACCCTGATGCGCATGCTGGTGGGGCTCGTGCGCCCGGACGCGGGCAACGCCCAGGTCGCCGGCGTTCCGTTGCAGGGGGACGGCGCCGCCGTGCGCCGGGCCACGACCTACCTGCCGGGCGAGCTGGGGGTCTACGGGGAGCTCACCGGGCGCGAGCACCTGGCCTGGCTCGTGCGGGGCCGGGGCAGGGAGGCGCGCTCCCGGGCCGTCGGGATCGCCACCGAGCTCGAGCTGCCGTTGGACCGCCGGGTCCACGGGTACAGCCACGGGATGAAGCGCCAACTGCTCTTCGCGGCGGCCCTCGCCCCGCGGGTGCCCGTCCGGATCCTGGATGAACCCAGCGAGGGCCTCGACCCCACCAAACGCGCGCGCATCCTCGAGCTCCTGAAGCGCGACGTCGCCGAGCAGGGCACCACGGTGCTGTTCTCGTCCCACCACCTCGGAGAGGTCGAGCAGGGCTGCGACCGGATCCTGTTCCTCCACCGCGGCAAGCTCGTCGACGAGGACGAGGCCGCCGCGGTCCAACGCGGCGCCCGGCGCATGGTCAAGCTGACCTGGACCGAGCCCCTGGACCCCCCGGCCACCGCGAAGCTCGAAGCCCTGTTCGAAGGCCTCGGGATCCGGGAGACGCGCCTCGAAGCGGACGGCGCGACCCTGGTCCTGCCCGGCGACGACCCGCGCGTCGCCCTGCGCGAGCTGCTGGCCCAGGTCGAGCTCCCGCTCCTCGCGAGCCTGTCCTTCGGGACCCTCTCCCTCCAGGAGCTCTACCGCGTGCTGTACGGCGAGGAGGGCATCTGATGCGACGCTTCCTAGTGGGCCTGCCCGGCTGGAGCCTGGGGTATGCCATCGTGCTCGAATTGATGACCCTCGCGGCGATCCTCTATTGGCCGAACTTCGAGGAAAACGTCGGGGCCCTGAAGATCCTGTCCGCCCCGATCCCCGCCCTGAAGGAGCTCGTCGACCAGATCGAGTCCTACGGGGTGATCGGATACGTGTCGGGGCAGCACTTCTTCAAGGGCTGCAACACGATCGGAGCCGCCGCCGGGGTCCTGTTCGCGGTCGGAGCCGTCGCCGGCGAGGCCCGGCGGGGCACCCTCGAGATCTGGATGGCGCGCCCCTTCTCGCGCACGCGCATGTTGACCGAGCGCTTCGTCGCCGGCGCCTTGGCACTGGCCTTCCCGATCTTCGCGACCTCCGCGACGCTGCCGTGGATGTGCAGCTTCGTCGACGAAGAGGTCCCGATGCAGAGCATGATGCTCTCCTCCGTGCACCAGTGGATCTTCCTGATGACGATCTACGCCCTGAGCTTCCTGGCCTCGACCCGGGGCTCCCACCCCACGCGCATCTCCCTGGCGATCCTGTTCGGGACGACCTTCCTGTTCGCGATGTACATGGTCAAGGTCGTCACGGACTACTCCTTCTTCCGCCTGGCGGACATCGAGGATCACGTGCGCATCCACCAGCAGGGCACCCTCGACTGGCCGGTGATCGCGCTCCTCACCGGGATCACGGTGGTCCTGTACGTGCTGTCGGTGCTCTCCTTCCGACGGCGCACGCCCTAGGGCTCGTTCAAAGCCGCAGCGAAGCCAACTTCGCCCGCCAGGCCCAGCCGGCGGCGCTGCGGCGCTGGTAATTGGTCGCCCGGGACGCCAGGTCCGCGACCTCGCCGAAGGCCTCGCGGGCCTCGTCGGGCCGGTGCAGCTGGAGCAGGGCGCGCCCGCGGCGGTAGGAGGACTCGGGGCTGGGCCCGTGGTTGCGCTCGAAGATGCGGATGGCCTCGAGGGCGCCGGTCTGGTCGTCCAGGGCCGCACGGGCCTCCGCCAGGCGGAGCTGGGCGGCGCCGTAGCTGTGCTCGGGATCGATCTCCACGGCCCGCTCGAAGGCCGCGACCGCCTCCTCGGCGCTGCCCAGGTCCAGGTGGGTGCGCCCCAGCCGGTGGTGCCACTCGGCCACGTCCGGCTCGCCCTCGACCGCCGCCTGGAGGTGCGGTTGGGCGGCGCGGACCCGACCCTGGGAGTACAACAGGGTGCCGGCCTTGCCGCGGTTGTGCGGCGTGTCCACCTGGAGCAAGCGACGCAGCTCGGAACGGGAGCGCCCGACCCGCACGGCGCGCTGTCCCCACCAGGTCATCCCCAAGGACAGCAGGATCGCGACGATCCAGATCCCGAAGATGCCGGTGTGGGCGAACAGGCCGCCGATCAGCGGAACGTGGGCCAGCACGCGGCTCAGGACCACGGCGATCGCGAAGAAGAGCAGGAATCGCCCCATGGGAGAATCGTAGCAGCTTGCGACTGGCAGGACGAAATGCGGGAATGGGTCCGTATGGCCGCCGCCACCCCCGCGAACACCGCTCCCCCGGACGCTCCGGGTCCGGGTCCGAAGCGCCGCTGGCGACGCTGGGGCTCCCGGGCCCTGGTGTTGCTGTTGTCCGCCACCCTGGCCCTGGCGGCCCTGGAGACCTGGGCCCGGCAGATGCACCCCTTCGGGATCCAGTACTACGGCGAGACCAACCGCTACCTGAACGAGTCGATCCGCATCCTGCCGGAGGCCACGCGGCCCGAGGGTCGCATCTTCGAGAATCGCCCGGCCGGCCGGCTGGAGCTCGTGCGCTTCGCGTTCTGCACCGACGGCGAGGGCCTGCGCGCGCCCGACGCGACCGAGGAGCGACCCGCCGAGCGCCAGGCCGGCGACCCGGTCCGGCTGCTGTTCCTCGGGGATTCGGTCACCCTGGGTTGGGGTGTCGACGACCAGGACACGTGGATCCGCACCCTGGAGCGCGAGGCCCGCGGCGCCGACGGCCGGGCCCTCGAGTGCCTGAACGCGGGTCACCTGATGTACAACACGGTCCAGCAGGCGGACTGGTTCGACGCCCACGGACCCGGCCTCGCCCCGGACGCGATCGTGCTGACCTTCGTGTCCAACGACGTCGAGGACGATCACTGGGCCCTGTACCAGGCCCTGATGGAGGCCCAGGCCGCGGCGGCGACCGAGGCCCCCGAGCCCTGGCGGCAGCGCGCCCTGCGGCTGTGGACCGAGAACCTCCCGGGCACCCGCAAGCTGTGGCTCTTCACCCGCGAGCGGATCGAGACCCGCCGGGCCACCCGCGGCGGACCGGTGGTGGTCGAGGAGCTGCCGGGCTACATCGAGGGCTGGGCGCGGTGCGAGACGTCCCTGGAACGCCTGCGCGCACGGGCCCTCGAACTGGGGGTGCCGCTGATCGTGTTCGACCACACCACGCCGCGTATCGCCGCGGTCCAGGCCTGGTGCGAACGCCGGGACGTGCCCTGGTACGACCTGGGCTTCACACCGGAGGAATGGGCCCAGGACGTGCGCGTCTCCCTGGCGGATTCCCACGCCAACCCCCGGGGGAACCACTACCTGTTCCAGAAGGCCTGGCGCGCCCTGGCGGACGCGGGGCTTCTCGGAGATCCCCCGGCACCCGACGCGGTTCCCCGCTGAGCGCGATGGGAGCCCGCCTCCAGACGGCGCGCGAGCTGGCCCACGCCGGGGGCAGCCTCGCCCTGGGACCCCTTCGCATCGCGTCCTACGCCCTGCGGCGCCGGCGCCTGGCGGAGGCCGTCGCAGAGGACCTGCGGAGCCCCGCGGCGGTCGCGACCCCCGCCCCCTTGCAGGAGGATCTCCGCCGCCGGCTGCTCGCCCGTCCCCTGCGCCTGTTCGTGTCCTGCGCCGAGCCCAGCGGCGAGATCCACGCCCGCAGCCTGGTCGCCGCCCTCAGGCAAGCCCTCGAAGCCCTGGGAGCCCCCGAGCCGGAGTTCTTCGGCCTCGGGGGCGAGCGCCTCGCGGGGGACGGCGTCGAGTGCATCGGGGACCCGGTCGCGCGCGCCGCCATGGGAGCCGACGTGCTGCGCGCCCTGCCCTTCTACACGGGCCTGGTCCGCGACACCGCCCGGGCCTTCGCCGCGCGGCGCCCGGACCTCGTGCTACCGGTGGACTCCCCGGCCCTGCACGTGCCCCTGGGTCGCATCGCGCGGCGCCTGGGGATTCCGGTCGTGCACTTCGTCACGCCCCAGTATTGGGCCTGGGCGCCCTGGCGCGTGGGCGGGTACCGCTCGGCGGTCGACCGGGCCCTGACGATCCTGCCCTTCGAGCCGGCCTGGTTCGAACGCCACGCCGTCCCGACGGCCCACGTCGGCCACCCGCTCCTGGACGTCCTCGCGCGCACCCCCGGCTCGACACCCCCCCGGGAGCTGCCGACGGATCGTCCGCCGCGCATCGCGCTGCTCCCCGGCAGCCGCGAATCGGTCGTGCGGCGCAACCTGCCGTGGATGCTGTACGCCCTCGCGCGGGTGCGCCTCGAGCTCCCGGACCTGGCCGTCACCCTGCCCCACGACCGCGAGGAGCTGCGCCCCCTGGTGGCCGAGATCCTGCGGACCTCCGGGGCGGAGTCCTGGGTCGAGATCGACCGCGGGGGTCTGCACCCCACCCTCGCGCGGATGGACGCGGCCCTGTCGGTGTCGGGCACCGTGCTGCTGGACTTGCTGCACCATCGCCTGCCGACGGTCGTGCTCTACCGCCTGAAGTCCCGTTGGATGGCCGCGCTCCAGGGCCGTGCGCTGACCGTTCCCTTCTTCGCCTCGACCAACCTCCTGGCGGGCGAGGAGGTCAGCCCCGAGTTCGCCTTCGCCGGGGAAGGGCCCCTCGAGGCGGTCGCTGGCGCGGTGCGCCGGCTGCTGGTGGACCCTGGCGAGCGGGCCCGGGTCCTGGACCAGCTGGAGTCCGTCGCCCAACGCCTGGGTCCGGCGGGGGCGGCCCAGCGGGCGGCGCAGCACGCCCTCGAGCTGGCCGCGGGCCACCTGCCCCCCGCTCCCTAGGGAGCCGTGGCGGGCACGGAGCCCACCCCGCCCTGGCCCTGGGCCTCCGTCAGACCCCAGAATGCGCCCCGTGGCTGACCCCGAACATTCTCCGATTCCTTTGAAGGACCCCGCCGAGGGGGCGTACAGCTTGGCCGTGGAGACCCAGGTCATAGAGCTGATGACGGCCACCAAGGCCGGCGATGCGGACGCCTTCGACCGCCTCACCGACATGCTGCGGGGCCGCGCTTACTCCGTCGCCCGATCCCTGGTCGGGTCCCGGGAAGACGCCCTCGACCTCACGCAGGAGGCCTTCCTGAAGACGTACCGCGCCCGGGACACCTATCGGGACGGCGATCCGTTCCTGCCCTGGTTCCATCGCATCCTGCGCAACACCTGCTTCAGCCACCTGCGCAAGCACCGGCGCCTGGTCGCTCACTCCCTTTCGGGGGGCGACGAGGAGGAAGGGGACTGGGAGATCGTCGGCGACGAACCCGCCCCCTCGAGCAACCTGGAGCGTGACGAGGCGGCCCAAGCCTTCTGGCAGGCCTTCCGCACGCTGAAGGCTCGCGACCGCGAAATCCTCGCGCTCCGTCACTTCGAAGACCTCGCCTACCGCGAGATCGCGCGCGCCCTGAGCATCCCGGAGGGGACCGTCATGTCGCGCCTGTTTCACGCCCGCAAGCGCCTGCGCATCGCGCTCCAGCCGTACCTCAACGACGCGCTCTCGGAGTACGCCGATGCAGACGCCGCCGGCCCCGGTTCGTTCCAGCACACGCAGACGGCAGCCGCAGCGGGCTGCACCGACAACACCACGAGGACGAAGGGATGATCCCCGCCGGTGAGGATCAAGAGCCTACGCGCGACCAGCTCTTGGCCATGGCCTATAGCGACGGTGAGCTCGCCGACGACGCACGCCTCGAGTTCGAGGCACGCCTCGCCCGCGAGCCCGCCCTGTTACGTGAGGTGAGCGAGCTGCAGGGCCTGACGGTTCTGGCCCGTCGCGTGGCTCCGCGGGAGCCCGGCGACTTCGTGCGCGAACGGCTCGCGAACGAACCGGTCCAGTCCGGTCTGACCACCCTGGCTTTCACGGCCCTCGTCGTGGCCCTGGTGATCGGAGCCGTGTTGGGTTCCTGGTCCCTGCTGCTCGACGAGGAGCTGCCCCTCGCGGTCCGAGTCACCCTCGCCCTCGGGGCGGGCGGTCTCGCCCTGCTGTTCCTGTTGACCCTCCGACAACGCCTCTTGCTCCTTCCCCACGACCCCTACCGGAGTGTCGAACGATGACCACGGCGATCCTGCTGGTCACCAGCGACGACATCCCCGGCCGCTCGATCCAGTCCGTCCACGGCATGGTGCGCGGGAGCTCGGTCCGCGCCCGCCACCTCGGCCGCGACCTGGTCGCGAGCATGAAGAACCTGGTGGGCGGGGAGATGGAGGAATACACGAAGCTCCTGGCCGAGGCGCGCGAACAGGCCCTCGACCGCATGATGGCCGAGGCCCGGGCCAAGGGCGCCAACGCGATCCTGTGCGTGCGCTTCGCCTCCAGCGAGATCGCCAAGGGCGCCGCCGAGGTCCTGGTCTACGGGACCGCGGTCTCGGTTCTCGACGGCGCCTGACCCCGCGGACGCCTCAGGGCGCCTCGCCGGAGTGGACGCGGATTTCGTCGAGGCTCTTCTTGGCGATGTCCGGCACCCGGCAGTCCGCGGCGGGATAGCCGACCGGCAGCAGGACGTAGGCCTTCTCGTTGTCCGGCCGTCCGAGCACTTCACCGAGGAAGCCCATCGGACTGGGGGTGTGGGTCAGGGTGACCAAACCGGCCAGCTGCAACGCGGCGATCAGGAACCCCACGGCGATTCCGACCGACTCCTGGGTGTAGTAGTTGGTGATCCTGCGCCCGTCCTCCCCGAGCCCGTAGGCGTGGCGAAAGACGACCACCAGGGCCGGCGCGGTCTCGAGGAAGGGCTTGTTCGCGTCCGTCCCCAGGGGTTCGAGAGCCTCGCGCCACTCGTCGGAGATGCGCTCGTCGTAGAGCTTGCGCTCCTCGGCCTCGGCCGCCACACGGATGCGCCGCTTGACCTCCGGGTCGGTGACGACGGCAAAGGTCCAGGGTTGACGGTTCGCGCCCGACGGAGCCAGTCCGGCCACGCGGATGCACTCGTCCAACAGGCCGGGCGGCAGGGGCTCGTCGGAGAACTCCCGCACGCTGCGACGGGCGCGCATCTGCTCGGTGAAGGTGCGCGCACGCGCGAGCATCTCCTCCGGGTCGCGACGCTCGTACGCGTACGGAACGAACTTGTAGGGGGAGCGCACGAGCTCCTCTGGTGTGCCTTCTGTCTTCATGGCCTCCTCACCGGATGTTGCGTCTCCGCGCGGTCCTGTTCCCTGTCGGGCTCTCTCCCCGAGTCCCGTCCCTGCCGATCGAGCCGGCCCAGAAAGGCCGCGGTGCGGGGAGCGCGCCGGACCAGGTCCATGCGTTCCCCCAGGGTCTCCCCGAGCACCCGCAGGTCCTCCCCGGTGTCGACGTCCAGCTCCGGCGGCAACAGCTCGGTCCGCAGACCCCGCTCCCGGGCCACCCTCAGGGTGTCGGCCAGCATGCCCGCGCTCGACATCGTGACCCCGAGAAACAGGTCCGGACAGGGTGCCCGCAGGCCGACCAGGTAGTAGCCCCCGCCCTGGTCCGGCCCGAGCACCAGGTCGGCGCCCCCCTCGAGGGCGGCGTGGGCCGCGCCGTAGCGGGCGACGGGAACCAGGGGTTGGTCGCTGCCCAGGACCACCGCCGTCGCGACGGCGGGCCGGGCCAACACGGAGTCGAAATGCGCCGCCAGGCGCTCTCCCAACCCCGCACCGGACTGGGGACCCCGCCGTTCGAAACCCGGCAGGCGCGCGGCGAACCAGGCCTCGTCCGCGGGGTCCGCCCAGGCGAGCTCGGGTCCGAGCTCGGGGGCTGCGACCAGGTGCTCCGCCGTATCGATCAGCATGGCCTCGGCGAGGCCAGCGGCCTGTGCAGGGCTCAGCGGGGGCGTCAGGCGTGTCTTGGCGACACCGGGACGCGGGCACTTGGTGAATAGGGTCGTCGAGCGGGACACGAGCAGGGTTCGAAGTCCGGGACCTCTGGTCCCGGGACGGGTTCAGGAGCGTACCCGCTGGGGCCGCGAATCGCCCTCCCTCTCTCCGGACGGGTCATTCCGGGCGGCGAGCGGGGCCACGCACCGCCCCGGCGGCTACCCTGACCCCCGGACTCGGACGGGTCCGGGGTCCGGTTCCCGTCCAAAAAGAAGACGGCGGATGAACCCCGCCAGCGACCCCGCGTTCAGCATCGCGTTCCGGGGGCCCGGCAGGCCCGCGGACCGCCCTCTGCCCACCTGATCGGGCCCGGACACCTTCACGCATCATGCTCGTTTCGACGCTCCTCCTCGGCCTTTCCGTCAGTCTCCCGGTCGGCCCCGGAGCCGGTCTCTCCTCGGCGCTCCCCGGACCCCCCCAAGAGACCGAGGCCGCGGAGGAACGCACGCGGGCCATCACCGCCAGCACCCTGAAGGGGGACGTGGACCTGACCCTGCGGGCCCTGCGCAACATGCAGGACGAGGCGAGCGGCTCCTTCGGAGAGAGCGTCCGGATCACCCAGGCCGCGTTGACCGCCTTCGCGGCCAGCCACCGCAAGTACCGCGCGACCGAAGGACCCTTCATCGACCGGGCCAGCGCGTGGCTCGTCGGCCAGCAGCAGGAGAACGGCTCCTGGGTGGATGCGGACCTGGTCGGCGGAGACGCCGAGCGGGTCGCCAAGCTGCGCACGATGGGCGTCGTCGGGGTCCTCGATCTCCTCGGGGGTGCCGAATCGTCCGCGGCGCGGCTGCGGGGCCGCGCGTTCCTCGAGGTGGGCATCGAGATCGACCTGCGTCCGGACCCCCTGTCCGGGGCGGCGGATCGCCCGGTCGACCTGTTGCTGGCCGAGGCGGCCGCGCTGCTGGCGACCCGCAACGCCGACGGGAGTTGGGGCAGCGGAGAGGCGGCCCTCGAACGCACCGCCCAACAGGCGGTCGAGCTGGCGGCCCTGCACCTCCAGTTGGCCCAACGGGACAGCGGCGGCGCGGCGGGCGCCCACAAGCCCCTACCGCCCTTCTCCCAGGCCGACCGCGCGAAGACCCTCAAGGCCCTCGAGCGCGGCGCCCGCTTCCTGCTGGAGGCTCGCGGCGAGGACGGGCTGTGGGGCACGCGCGGGCGCACGAACGCCGGGATCAGCGCCCTGGTCATCGCGGCTCTCCAGTCCCTGCCCGAACCCCGGGACGCCGAGCTCCAGGCCGCGATCGAACAGGGGTTGCTCTACCTGCGCGGCCTCTCCCAGGAGGACGGCTCGATCCACGGGGGGCAGCTCTTCAACTACGTGACCTCCACGGCCGTGATGGCCCTGTCACGGGCCGGCGACCCCGGCGACGCCCAGCTCCTGGCGGATGCCCGCGAGTACCTGCGCGGCCTGCAGGCCGACGAGGGCGAGGGCTACGCACCGACGGACCGCTACTACGGCGGCGTCGGCTACGGCGGGGACGAACGCCCGGACCTGTCGAACCTCAACTTCGCCTTGGAGGCCCTGTCGACCGGCCCCGCGGGCGAGAACGGGGAGGCCTTCCAGAAGGCCCTGGTCTTCCTCCAGCGCTGCCACAACTACACCGAAGCGAACGACCTCTTGATCGAGGTCGGGGGCGGCACGATCGAGAGCGGAACGGACGGCGGCGCGACCTACGGACCGGGGGAATCGAAGGCCGGGTACATCGACCTCGGCGACGGCGTCAAGGTCCCCCGCAGCTATGGCTCGATGAGCTACGCCCTGCTCCGCGGCTACCTGTTCGCGGGCCTCACCAAGGAGGACCCGCGGGTGCAGATCCTGTGGGAGTGGTTGCAGCGGAACTACACCCTGGACGTCAACCCGGGCTTCGAGGCCAGCGAGGATCCCCGGGCCGCCTACCAGGGGCTGTTCTACTACTTCTTCACGATGGCGCGGGCCCTGGAGATCTACGGGGAAGAGACCCTGGTGGACGCCTTCGGGAACGAGCACCCCTGGCGCGCGGAGCTGTCCGGGCGCCTGGTCGCGATGCAGCGGCAGGACGGGTCCTGGGTCAACGAGAACTCCTCCCGCTGGTACGAGGGGAACCCGGTGCTGGCGACGGCCTACGCGATGGTGACCCTGTCCGAGGCCCTTCCCGAGTGAGAGGCTGCCTTTGGCAGCCTCTCACGTGTTCATGGCACGACGCCTGACGGCGTCGTCGGGTTTCGGGCCCAACGCTTGGCGGCGTTGTAGCGGGCGGGGGCAGGTCGGGGCGCAGGGGGCTGTGGGGGTGGCCGGAGGGCGGGAGCGGGAAATTCGAAGAGGGTGAGTCCCCCGGCTGGGGGGTGGCGTTGGGATGGCAAAGGGCCGCGGAGCCCCCTCCCGGCCTTCGCCCTCCCCCACGTCTCCCTCGCCCACCGGATCGATGCTCCGAACCCTCTTCGCCCTCCTGACCCTCACGCTCCTGGTCTCCGCCGCCCCCCTGGTCCTCGACCTGACCGTCGAGCCCGACGAACAGAACGTGACCGCCGGTCGCCTGGCGGGGACCTGGGTCCCCGACGAGGCCGTCGGCGAGCGCCTGGGCACCAAAGCCCGCTCCTCGCGCCTCGTGTTCGAAACGAAGCCCGAGGTGGTGGCCTCCATCCCCGCGAAGTTCCAGGAGCCCCTGGCGGACTTCCAGATCTTCGAGGCCGGGATGCTCACGTTCCACCGCGGGGAGGAGGTCCTGATGACGGCCCCCTATCTCCTGATCCACATCTCCGGCAACCCCCACCTCCTGTACTTCCGCGAGCGGGACGGGGAGCCCCTCGGGGACTCGGAGTCCTTCAACCTGTTCGTGGCCCAGGGCAAGACCCGGGCCCAGGACCTGCTCTTGATCGGCGGGGACTTCAACAACGAGTCCTTCCAGGCCTACCGTCGGCTGGAGGACTGATCCAGGGACGCCCCCTCCCCACCCGGGTCACGGCCATGGCAGCACACGGCGAATCGAGCACCCCGCGGATCGAGCTGGACGACCTGTTGGCCCACGCCGACTGGGTGCAACGGCTGGCGCGACGCCTCGTCGGCGACGAGGCCACCGCCCGGGACCTGGTCCAGGACACCTGGATCACGGCCATGCGCACGCCACCCCCGCGGCTCAGCAACCCCCGGGGCTGGCTCGGGCGGGTCCTGCACAACCGCGCGATCAGTCGGCATCGGGCGGAGAGCCGCCGGACGATCCGCGAAGAGAACCGAGCGCGCGAGGAAGCGCTGCCCTCGACCCTCGACGTCGTCGCTGAAGCGAGCCGCTCGCGAGACGTCTCCGAGGAGGCCCTCGCCCTCGCGGAGCCGTACCGTTCGGTCGTGCTGCTGCGGTACTGGCGCGACCTCGAACCCAAGGAGATCGCACGCCAGCTCGAGCGCCCGGTCGCGACGGTCAAGACGCAACTGCAACGGGGCCTGGAGCGCCTGCGGGAGCGGCTGGACGCGCGCTACGGAGAGCGCTCCACCTGGGTGGCCCTGCTCCTGCCCCTGGCCCAACGGGGGGCGCCCGCAGCCGGCGGGCTCCCCGCGGCGAAGCTGTCCCTGTCCGGCTTGCCGACCCACACGGTGCTCGGCCTCGCGCTGGCCGGCGCGGTCGTGGCCACGGTCGGGGTCGCCCGGTTGGGCTGGCTCCGGGGGGGCGAGGGGTCCGAGCGGGCCCCGTTGCCGTCGAACACGTCGCAGGTCGCCCGGGTGGAACCGCCGGTCGGGCCGGACGAACAGCAACAGGCCCCGGGCGGCGGCGGACAGCGAGTCGGCGCAGCAGGGATCTCCGCGACCCCCCCGGCGCCGACCGTGCCAGCGGCGGCGCGACCGGTCTCCTTCCAAGGCGTCCTGCTGGACCGCAACGGCCAGCCCCTGGCCGGCGAAGAGGTCCTGTGGATCGACGGCGAGGGCCTGCGCTGGACCGACGAGACCGAGACCGTCCTCAGCGGCGGACGGGTCTGGCTGCCGATCTCCCCCGCCGAACGCTCGCGGCTGGTCGCGGATCCCGCGGCCCTGGAGCGCTTCGTCACGGAGCGCCTGCCGGCCCCCGAGATCGCCCGGGCCTTGCTCCTCGGTGAGCCTCCGCCGACCTACGGGACGCGGACCGCCGCCGACGGGGGCTTCGCCCTCGAGGTCCCGCGGACGGGCGGCTCCCTCGGGTTCGTCCGTCCGGGCCTGGCCGTGATCGGATCCAGCGGGCCCCGGCCCGGTCCGGAGCATCGCGACCGGTGGTTCGCGGGCCACACCTGGGCCCTGGAGGGACGCATCGTCGATCAGGCCGGTGACGGGGTCGCCGGTGTCCTCGTCCGCCAGACCGGGGGGCTCCCCCAGGACCTCCTCCAGGACCTGGGGATCGAATACCAGATGGACCCCTTCCGCGCCCGGACCGTGACCGACGCGACGGGCCACTTCGGGCTGACCGTCCTACCCACCGCGGACACCCTGCGCCTGCAACTCGAGCGCTCCGCTCCGCAGGGGGGCACCGAGAACCACACCTGGACCCTGGAGACGCCCCGGGAGCAGACGGTCCGAGAGCTGACCGGACAGGTGTTCGCGCTCCCCGGCGGACCCCGAACCGCAGCCGGGGCCTCCCCGCCGATCCTGGTCGGGCGCGTCCTGCTGCACGACGGCCAGCCGGCCCCCCGTGCGGTCGTCGTCCTCGGCCGCGGAGCGACGGTCACCGACGAAGAAGGACGCTACGAGCTGCCCCTGCGCCTCGGGCCCGGGCAGGGTCCGGGGGAACGGCGGAGTGCGCCGCTCCTCGCCGCACGGGCGGGGTCGGGCATCGCCTCCCGGGCCGGAGTGGCGGAGCTGCTCCGCGGGCGTGCCGGGCGCCAGAGCGTGCCGGACCTGGTGTTGCCGCGCCGGAGCGGGACCCTCGCCGGCCTCGTGGTCGACCCCGAGGGTCAGCCCCTCGGCGACGTGTCCGTCACCCTCTCGGGGGGCACGCCGATCCCGGTGGACCTCCCGGGGAAACCGGGGACCCTGGAGGCGGTCGCGAACGGCGGACGCACCCGCGTCCGCACCGACGCGAGCGGTCGCTTCAGCCTGTCGGGTCTGGGGTCGGGCCCCTACGGGCTCGCCGCCAGTGCACCGGCCGACGGAGCGGACGGGGATCCCCGGCGCGCCCGGGCCGAGTCGCTGCGGGCGGGCACGACGGACGTGCGCCTGGTCCTCGGCCCGCCGGGTCGTTAGCCCGCGGCGTCTCCCGCGAGGGGCAGGCTGGTGGACTTGGGCACGGTGAACTGCCGGTGCCCGTCGATCCCCCCCAGGAACCCGAGGCCCGATTGGCGAGCCCCGACCCAGGGGGTGCCCGGGCCCCCACCGAGGTAGCGGTTGATCCCCACCTGGCCGGCCCGGATCCGACTGGCCACGCGCCCGGCGCGCTCGAGGTCGCCGGTATAGACGTTGGCACCGAGGCCGTAGGGCGTGTCGTTCGCCAGGCGAATCGCTTCCTCCTCCGCACCGTTGAAGCGTTGCAGGGCCACGACCGGACCGAAGGTCTCTTCCCGGGCCAGGGCGGCCTCGTCGGGCGCATCGGCGATCACGGTCGGCGGATAGAAGTTGCCCGGTCCGCTCGGCCGGATGCCCCCCAACAGGATCCGCGCCCCCTTCGCGCGGGCGTCTTCGACCTGGGCCTCGACCTTGGCGCGCTGCTCGGCGCTGACCATCGGTCCCATGCGCGCGGATTCTTCCATCCCGTCGGTCGCCTCCCAGGTGCGCGCGCGCTCGAGGACGAGAGCCTCGAAGCGCTCGAACACCTCCTCGGCGACGAAGACCCGCTCGACGCTGCAACAGACCTGACCAGCGTTGCGCAGGGAATGCAGCACGGCACAGTCCGCGGCCGCCTCGAGGTCCGCATCGGCGAACACCACCAGGGGATCCTTGCCCCCCAGCTCGAGGACCAGACGCTTCAGGTCCCGGGAGGCCGCGGCCATGATGCGCTGCCCGGTCGCGCGGCTGCCGACGAACCCGACCATGTGCACGTCCGCGTCCACCAGGGCCGCGCCGGTCGTGCCCGGACCCTGCACCAGCTCCAATACCCCCGGGGGCAGCTCCGCCGCCAGGCAGCGGTGGATCGCCTCCCCGGTCAGGGGCACGTGCTCGCTGGGCTTGAAGACCACGGTGTTCCCGGTGGCCAGGGCCGGCAACAGGATGTCCAGGGGCATGGCCACAGGGAAGTTCCAGGGGGTGATCGCAGCGACCACCCCGAGGGGCTCGCGGGTCGTGGTGGTGCGCATGCCCTTGAAATCGCGCTGCTCGGGCGCGAGCGCCTCTTCCACCTGGGCCATCACGTCGGCCGCACCGCGCGCGGTCCCGCGCACCTCGCGACGGGCTTCGGCGAAGGGCTTGCCCATCTCGCGGGTCACCAGGCGCCCGATGTCCTGTTCGGCCGCGGACAGGCGCTCGCAACCCGCGAGCAGGCGGCGAGCGCGCTCGGCCACCGGAGTCGCTTCCCAATCGGCCCGGGCCGCCTCGGCCCGGGCGACCGCCGCACGGACCTCCTCGGGACCGGCGACGGGGATCTCCGCGAGGGTCTCACCGGTCGCGGGGTTCAGGTCCAGGATCACGGACGCGCCCTGGGCGCGCGGGGTCACGGTCTTGCTCATCCGCCCAGGGTAGCAAGCCCGCCGCGGGGACCCCGCTCGAGAACGGGCCGGAACCCCCGAGGGGTTCCGGCCCGTTCCCGTGGGAACGCTCGTCGCCCCGGGCGGTGTCTGGCGAGGCGGCTCAGCCGTTGGCGACCGAGCGGCGGTTCTTCTCGCCCTTCAGCAGCTTGAGCCCCATCGTGACCTTGTCCTTGATGGTCTTTTGGGAGAGGCACGTGTACAGGCAGAGCTTCGTGCACTCGGTCGTCTCGCGACGGACCTTCTGGGCCTGCTCTCCGTACCAGATCTCCTTGGCGCTGTTCTCCTTGATGTTCCCGACGGTCGGGAAGAAGAAGCACAGCTCGATGTCGCCGTTCGTGCGGATGAAGAAGTCCCGCAGCCCGACGCGGCAGGCACCGATTTCCGCCGGAGCCGACTCCTCGCGGAAGTGCGGGAGCATCAGCTGGAGGATCTCCTCGGTGTTCATGATCGCGTGGCCCTGGGCCTTCATCGCGCACACCTCGTCGAGGACCTCCTTCAGCTCGGCGTGGTCCTCTTCTTCGACCCACAGCTCGTCGAAGGTCTCCTGGGTCCAGCGATCCATCGGCTGGAAGTTCACCACCGTGGCGCCGATCTCCTCGGACCAGCGCACCAGCTCCGGCATCAGGCGGAAGTTCTTCGAGTTGATCGTGGGCTTGACGATGATCGGGAACTCGATGCCCTGCTTCTGCTGCTCGGCCCGCAGGAAGCGGATCCCGTTGCTGAGGGAATCGAACAGCCCCGGCCACCCGCGGAGGTAGTCGTGGACCTCGGCGTTGGGGGCATCGCAGGACACGTTGACGTTGAGCGGTCGCGCGGCGACCGTCTTCGCGGCGATCTTCTCGGACAGGGCCGAGCCGTTCGTCGTGACCCCGGCCTCGATCCCGACCGTCCGGCACCAGGCCAGGAGGTCCACGAAGCCCTTCTTGATGAAGGGCTCGCCGCCGCTGAACGAGATCGAGAACTTGCCGACGAAGTCCTTCACGCTGAGGAGGGCGCTCTTCCACTCCTCGATGGTCATCTCGTCCTTGTATTCCTTGAGTCGCCAGTACTCGCAGTAGCGGCACTTGACATTGCAGCGCTCGTTGACCAAGCCGTAGAACGTGATCGGCTTGGTGATGTCGCGGTGGGTCCTCAGGTAGACCTCTTCCGCGAAGTGGTTGCGAGCGTGCTTGATGGCCAAATGGCCGAGGGTGTGCATCTTCATGGCCGGCGATCGAAGGAAAAGCCAGCGACCGGATGGTCGCCCGGGGAGCCCCTGGGGCAGATCGGCTCCGCGATGGCGTTTTCTTTACTTCATGGATAGCACGCAGGGCCGAGCAAGGGTCCAGAATTCGCCCAGCCCGGACCGATCCGTACAGGATTGTCTAAAGCAGCCAGCCCCCGGCCACCTGGAGGTCCATCCCGGTGGTGTAGCCGGCCCGCTCGGACAGGAGCCAACCCACCGCCTCCGCGAGGTCCGTCGGAGTGCCGGGCCGGCCGAGGGGAATCGCCTGGAGGAGCTCTTCGTCGAGGGTGTCCGGATGGGCGTCCGGGTGGGGCACGTGCCCTGGGGAAACCATGTTCACCCGCAGACCGTGGGGCGCCTCCTCGAGGGCCCAGCTCCGCACCAGGAGTCGCAGGGCGGTCTTGGCCGCGGCGTACACCGCCGTGCTCCGGCGGGCGCGCATCCCCTCGAGACCGCTGGTGCCGAAGAACACCGCCGCCCCCCGGCTCGCGCGCAGGAGCGGTCGCGCGGCACCGAACAGGTGAAAGGCGCTCTCCACGTTGCCCTCGAACATGCGCCGCAGGTCCGTCCCACGGGCCTCCTCGAGGGGACCGGAGACGTAGGGCCCGACCGCGTGGACCACCCCGTCGAGGCGCCCATCGATCCCCTGGACCGCCGCCACCAGGGCGGAGGCGGCCGGGACGGCGACCAGGTCGGCCCGGTGGGCACGGTCCCCGAACTCCTCCCCCAGGGCCTGGGCCGTCGCGCCCTCGGTGCGCCAGACCACGTGGACCCGGGCTCCCTCGGCGCGCAGGTGTCGGGCTACGCCGAGACCGATCCCGCGGGCGCTGCCGGTGACCAGGAGGACCGGCGTTTCGTCGGAGGGGTCGTGGGAATCCGCGGGTGCCATCGGCGCAGGGTACCGCCGGTGGCGGTGGGCCGCCACCGGGTCCGCTCCCCCGCCGGGAGTGGCGCCGCGGATCCGGGGGTCAGCGGATCCAGCCGGCCCGGGACAGGGGCCACAGCCGCAGGTCCACGCGGCCGCGCAGGTAGCTGGTCGGCACCAGGCCGAACTCGCGGCTGTCCGAGGAGCGCGGGCGGTTGTCCCCCAGTACGAAGACGTGGCCTTCGTCCACGATGCAGGAGGTGTAGCTCGAATGATCCGCGTCGTCTACGTATGGCTCGGTGAGCAGCTCCCCGTTGACCCAGACGTAACCGTCGGCCAGCACCACGTGATCCCCGGGCACCCCGATCACGCGCTTGATGTAGTCGACCCGCGGATCGAGGGGGTACTGCAACACCACGATGTCCCCCCGCGAGGCCTCGCCGACCACGTAGCTCCAGGGCTCCACGAGGATGCGGTCCCCGTCGTGGATCCCGGGGGCCATCGAGCTGCCGCGCACCACCGAGAGATTGAAGAAGAGCACGTACAACACCAGGGAGACCGCCGCCACCCGCACGCTGTCCGTCAGGAAGGCCCAGGGGGTCCGGGCCCGGATCGCGACCCGCCCGGAGGGGGTGCCCGCGGAGGGGCCGAGGACGGAGGGTCCGGCGGGTTCGGAGCGGGGGACCTGGCTCTCGGGAGTCTCCATGGATCCCCTGTCGGCACCGGAATCCGACGTCCTTGACGCCTCCCGGGAGCTTCTCGGGGGCAGGAGTGGAAAAAGCGGCCCGGAGGGCGCCCCAAGGGGCCTGGGAGGCCCTGGATCGTCCCCGGAGACACGCTACTCTCTGCCCATGGAGAGAGCCTTGGACGAACGGGAGCGTCGCGCGGTCCAGCGGGTGGTGGGCGCCCTGACGGTGGCGATCTTCGCCGCGCAGTGCATGCTGCCGCACACGATCGCCGTCGGCGGCCTGTTCGTCCTGCCGGTGCTCCTGACCGGCTGGCTGCGGCGCCGCCGCGCGATCCTGACCGTGGCCTGGATCTGCGCCGGCCTGACCCTGACCAGCGCGCTGATCGTCGCCCTCGGGTTCGGTCCGGCCCAGGTCGCGGCCCCGCAGCTTTGGGCCGGCGTCGCGAACCAAGCGATCGCCCTGTTCGTGATCGGCGTGACCGCCCAGCTGACCCTGTTGCGGGCCGGGATCGAAGAGCGCCTGACCCGCGAACGCGAGACCACGGCGACGACCCTCGAGAGCATCGCCGAGGCGGTGGTCACGACGGACGTGGACGGCCGGGTCGACTTCCTGAACGCGGCCGCGGAGCGCCTCCTGGCCTGGCGGTCCGACGAAGCCTGCGGCCTCGGCCTCGACGAGGTGTTCGTGCGCTGGGACCGGCGCAGTCCCGAGGGCCGCGGCCAGCGCGAAGAGACCGAGCTGTTCCCGGACACCCTGCCGGCGATGCGCGAGATCGCGGTGCGCACCCAGGAGGGTCGGGTGATCCCCGTCGAAGCCAGCCTGGCCCCGATCCTGGCGCGGGACGAGGAACAGGACGCGGGACCCCGCGGCCAGGTCCTGATCTTCCGGGACATCAGCGAGCGCAAGCGCTACCAGGAAGCGGTCGAGGACCTGGCCTACCGGGACACCCTCACCGGACTGCCGAACCGCAACTCGTTCCTGGACCGGCTGGACCTCGAGATCGCCCACGCGAAGCGACACGGGGAACCCCTCGCGCTGTTGTTCCTGGACATGGACGGCTTCAAGTCCGTCAACGACACCTACGGGCACCACGCCGGCGACCTGTTCCTGAAGGGGGTCGCCGCGCGCCTGCGCGTCTGCGTGCGGGAAGAGGACACGGTCGCGCGGCTGTCCGGGGACGAGTTCACGATCGTGCTCTCGCGGGTCGGCACCCTGGAGAACGCCCGCAAGGTCGCGTTGAAGATCGTCCGCAGCCTGGTCAAGCCCCACGAGATCGAAGGGGCCAAGGTCGTCGCGACGCCCAGCGTCGGGATCGCCCTGTTCCCCGAGGACGCCGATGACCTCGAGGCCCTGTTGCGGCGGGCGGACCACGCGATGTACCGGGCGAAGGAAGCCGGGGGCGCGCGCAGCTTCGATTGGAGCCAGGAGCAGGATCAACCCGGCCTGTTCGACGGAGGCCGGACCCCACGGACCGAGCGAGCCTCCTCCGCCACGCGCGCGGGCGGGGGCGCGCGTCGATGAGCACCGGCCTGCGAGGCCTTCCCCGGGCGCACCTGCGGGTCCTCTGCTGGGTCCTGGCGCCGCTGTTCGCGACGGCCTGTGCGAGCGCACCGGAAACCGGCCCTCCGGCGGGGACCCCCGGGGAGTCGGACCCGGGCCTCCCCACCCTCGAGGAGATCTTCCTCGAACCCTCGATCGCCGGCATCGCGCCGCGGGTCCAGGGGGTCTCCGCCGACGGGGGTTGGTTGCTGTTCCGTTGGGATCCCACCACCCCGGGCACCGGGGATCCGCCCCGGGCGACCCTGCGGCTGTTGGACGTCCGACGACCGGCGGACTCCTCCCACCGGGGCACGCCCCTGGACCGCCTGCTGCCCCCCTCCCCCGGGGGCACGGCGGACAAGGCCGACCGGGCTACGTGGAGCAAGACCGGTTCCCGGCTGGCGATCGCGCGCGGACGGGAGCTGTACCTGCACGACCCGGTCACGCGCCGCACCGCCCTGGTGTTCCACGACCCCGAGCCGGCCGAGGAGGTCGACGCGCCGGCGGCCGACCCCGCCGACCCCCGCGCCGCAGGGGACGGGGCGACGCCGCGGCTCGCCAGCGAGATCCGCTCCCTCGCCTTCGCCCCGGACGGCAGCGAGCTGCGGTTCATGGACGAAGAGGACCTCTTCAGCGTGCCCCTGCCGCCGAGCGGCTTGCCGGAAGAGCCCCGGCTCCTCGGCCAGGTCCGGCAGCGCTCGGCCGACCTGGATGCGGATGCCGACCGGCTCCTGTGGAACGACGCCCTCGACACGGTCTACGGCCGCGAGCACCGGCCGGTGGCTCCGCCCTCCGACCCGGAGGCCGACGGGGACGCGGAGTCCGAGGGGGCCGAAGCGGAAGCCCAGACGAACGCGGACGTTCCCCACATCTGGCTGTTGGAGGAGGCCCGCGGCGTGCACCTCGAGGGGTTGGACGACCTCCCGGGCGTGCGCTCGGATCGCCTGTCCCCCGATGGACGTTGGGTCATCGCACGCGAGGTCGACACCCAGGCCGGTCCGGGTCCGAACCTGATGCCCGAGTGGTTGGAAGAGCGGGTCTCGACCACCGAGGTGCGCTCGCTGCTCGCGGACGACCGGGCCTCGCCCACGGCCCTGTGGGCCTGGACCGCCACGGGGGGATCGCGGCGGCCGATCGAGCCTCTGGTCTCCCCGCGGGCCTCCCTGGTGCCGGTGGAGGACGCCGGCGACGGGGAGACGGGTGAAGGGGAAGCGAGCCCCGACGCCGCGCCGCGTCCCTGGGTGCGCACACTGGGCTGGGCCCCCCAATTCGCGCCGGGCGCGCCGGCCCGCTACGCCTTCTCGATCCTCTCCGAGGACCACCGCACCCTCGAGCTGTGGGTCTTCACCGAGGGCTATTCCCAACGGGTCTGGACCGAGAGCGATCCACGCTGGGTCGGCGGACCTACGCGCGGCGCGGCGTGGAGCACGGACGGCGAGCACCTGATCCTCGGCTCGGAGGCCTCGGAGCTGCTCGCCGAACCGGGGCGCAACCAGCTCTTCGCGGTCGACGCGGACACCGGGCACGCGCGTCAGCTCACGCGGGTCGCCGGGGAGGTCACCGACTTCACCGTGCTGGATTCCGGGGAGGTGCTGGTGGTCGCAAGCCGGGGCGATCCCCGGCGCCGTTCGATCGGCGTGGTCTCCCCCGAGGCGGTCCGGGGCACCGCGGAGCCGGACGTGCGCTGGTTGGCGACGCCCCGGGGCTGGAACGTCAGCCCGCGGGCCGGCCGGGACGCCTCCCTGGTGGTGTTTCAGCACGAGACCAGCCTGCGGCCCGCGGAGCTGTGGGCGACGGACGGCACGCGGTCCTGGCCCCTGACCCGGACCGAGCCGGAATCCTTCCACTCGCGCGAATGGATCCGACCGGTCCACGTATTCGGCACCACTCCCGACGGCGCCCGGGTGCACGCCCACGTGTACCTGCCCCCGGGGCTCACCCTGGAGGACCCGGGGCCGCGCCCGCGTGCCGCGATCGTGTTCGTGCATGGGGCGGGGTACTTGCAGAACGTCACCGACTCGATGACCCGCTATCCCCTCAACGCGATGTTCCACTCGCGCCTGGCACAGCTGGGGTACCCGGTCATCGACGTCGACTACCGCGGTTCGGCCGGCTACGGACAGGACTTTCGCACCGCGCTCCAATACCACCTCGGGGGCAAGGACCTCGACGACCTGCACGGCATCGTCGACCTCCTGGTGCAGCGCGGGCTGGTCGACCCCGAGCGCGTGGGCCTCTACGGTGGCTCGTACGGCGGGTTCCTGACCTTGATGGCCCTGTTCACGGCCCCCGAACGCTGGGCCGCCGGAGCCGCACTGCGCTCGGTCACGGACTGGCGCAGCTACAACCCCGGGTACACGCAACCGCGCCTGGGACGCCCCTCCACCCATCCCGAGGCCTACGTCCGCTCGTCGCCGATCGACCACGTCGACGGGCTCGAGGACCCTCTGTACCTGTTCCACGGTCTACGGGACGGGAACGTGTTCGCACAGGACACGATCCGCCTGATGGAGGAGCTCATCGACCGGGGGTTGGACTTCGATGCGATGCTGTATCCGAGCCAGGGACACGGCTTCGACGACGGGCCGCACTGGCTCGACGAGTACCGACGCATCGAGGCGCATCTCCTCGAGCACCTCGGCCCACCCCTGCTCCCGAACTGACACCCCCCCCCGATGCTCCCCGACCGACACCCCAGCCGACGCGAACTCGTCGCGGCCGCGGGCGGCCTCGCCTTCGGGGGAACGCTCCTCGCCTGCTCCCAACCCGACATCATGAGCGACGCTTCCCCCGTCTCGCCGGCGGTCGCCGACGAGCTCGACCGCCTCGACACGCTGTTCGCGGACCTGACCGACCAACGCCCCGCGCACGAGCCCATCTCAAAGGCCGAGAAGGCGGCGCGGGTCGTGCGCCTCGGCGCGATCCTCGCCGAACGCGGCACGGATGCGATCGTGATCGAACCGGGCACGACCCTGCGCTACCTGTCGGACCTCAGCTGGGGCACCTCCGAACGGCTGTTCGCCCTGGTGGTGCTCGCCGACGGAAGCAGCTTCTGGATCTGCCCCTCCTTCGAGGTCTCCCGGGCCCAGGAGCACATCGCCGAGGCCGGCGGGCCCAACGGCGAGGTCATCGGTTGGGACGAACACGAGTACGCCTGGGCGCCCCTCGCCCAAGCCCTGGGGGCGCGCGGGGTCGAACGGGTAGCCGTGGCTCCCCGCTGCCGCGCCTTCGTCCACACCCGGCTCAGCGCGGCGTTCGGGGCCGAGCGGGTGGTGCCCGGGGACGAGATCCTGAAGGAGCTGCGCGGCCGCAAGGACGCCCATGAAATCGCACTGCTGCGGGCGGCCAACGAGCTGACCCAATTGGCGATCCGCACGGTGGCCGAACGCCTGCCGGCCGGCACCACCGACCACGAGCTGGGGGCGATGATGCGCCGGGCCCAGGAGCGCTTGGGCCTCACCGGGGTGTGGGTGTTGCCCCTGATCGGTCCCGACGCGGCCCTGCCCCACGGAGGTCCCACGGGTCGGACCCTCGCCCGGGGAGACCTGATCCTGGTGGACACCGGGGGCTCCTTCCACGGCTACCAGAGCGACAACACGCGCACCTGGTGCTTCGAGGCCGAGCCGGGCCAGGACATCCGGCGGGCCTGGAACACGGTCCAGACCGCCCAACAGCGGGCCTTCGAAGCCCTGCGCCCCGGCGAGCCCTGCGCCTCGGTCGACGCCGCGGCCCGCGCGGTCATCGAGGGGGCCGGCTACGGGGCGGGCTACGCGGCCTTCTCCCACCGCCTCGGCCACGGGATCGGCATGGAAGGCCATGAAGAGCCCTACTTGGACGGGGGCAACCAGCTCTTGCTCGCGCCCGGCATGACCTTCAGCGACGAACCCGGCATCTACGTGCCGGACCGCTTCGGCATCCGGATCGAGGACATCGTGGTCGTCACCGAGACCGGCGCGGACCACTTCGGTTCCTGGCAGCGCTCCCCCACCTCGCCCTCGTGAACAAGACCTCCGCCCCCGGCCTGTTGGCCTCGGCCGTCACCGTCGCCACGAAGGAGGTGCGCGAGGCCATCCGAGACCGGCAAACGCTGATCTACACGGTCCTCGTTCCCCTGGCGCTCTACCCGGTCCTGTTCTGGGTCATGCTGCAGGTCTTCCTGATCGTGCAGGCCCAGGACGCGCGCACGAGCGTGACGGTCGGAGTCGTCGGCGCGCCCGCCCAGGTCGCGCCGGAGCGGGTGGACGGCGCTCTCCGGGGCGCGGCGCCGGACACGGACGACGAGGCCGCCGCGTCCGAGGAACGCCCCGCGGATTCCGCGCCCGTGCCCCAACAGTTGATCGTCGAACGCCTCGAGCCGGGGGCCGGGCGGGACGCCCTGGAGGCGCTGCTGCTCGACCCGGAGACCGGGCGGGCCCCCGAGGGAGCCCCCGACGCGATCCTGACCTTCGCGGGGGACGGGGTCGCCGAGATCCTGCACGTCTCGACCCGTGGCGATGCACGGCTGGCGGCGGAGCGTGTCGCCGATCGACTGGCGGACCTGGGCGAGACCCTGCGGTCCGAGGGACTCGCCGCGGCCGGACGGGATCCCGCCGGCATCGCCCCCTTCCACGTCGAGACCACCGACCTCTCCGAGGAGGTCGACCGCGGCGGCATGATCCTGTCGTTCATCCTGCCGATGATGTTCGTGATCATGGCCGTGATGGGCGCGTTCTTCCCAGCCGTCGACCTCACCGCCGGCGAGAAGGAACGCAACACCGCCGAGACCACCCTGCTGGTGCCGGCCCCGCGGAGCGGGGTGCAGCTCGGCAAGGTCCTCGCGGTCACCCTCGCGGCGGCGGTCGCGACGACCGTGAACCTGATCGGCATGGGCCTCGCCGCCGAGCACCTGCTGGCCGGCTTCGGGTCGAACGCGCCGACGATTCAGGTTCCCTGGTTGGACCTCCTGCGCGCGCTGCCCCTGGGCCTGGTGTTCCTGTTCGCCACCAGCGCGGTCATGGTCGCCCTGGCCTCCTTCGCCGAGACTTTCAAACAGGGCCAGGCGCTGTTGAACAGCGTGATGATGCTGCTGATCTTCCCGGCCATCTTCGCGGTGATGCCGGGGGTCGAGCTGTCCCTGGGACTGGCACTGGTGCCGGTCGTGCAGACCGTCCTGGGCTTCAAGGCGCTGCTCGCCCCGGACGGGCTCAGCGGCCACGGGCTCGAGTTCCTGGTCGTCGTCCTGTCCCAGTTGGTCTACGCGGGCCTCGCACTCTGGATCTCGCTGCGCCTCACGACCCGCGAGGCCCTGGCCACCGGCGGGGCGAAGCCGGGCCAGGTCCGCGCGCTGCTGCGCTCCCACGGAACCCCCCGCTGAGAGGCTGTGACGAAATGAGGATACAGCCTCTCAGGTGTCTTCTGGCGCAACCGCTGACGCGGTTGCAGCGTACATGTCTTCTGGCACAACCGCTGACGCGGTTGCAGCGTACAGAGTGCGAGTGGATCCACACTCTGTGAGCGACCCCCGCCGCGCTCCGACCCCGCCTTCCGATCCTTCCGTCTTCGCGACCCCCACGATGAGCGACCCCACGACGACCGATCGCCTGCGCTCCGCCGACGGGGCGCGGGCAGCGATCGAGACCCTGGCCCTCCGCAAGGTGTTCCACGATCCCGAGAAGGGCGAGGTCGAGGCCGTGCGCGGGGTGGACCTCTCCTGCGTCTTCGGCGAGATCCACGGACTGCTCGGACCGAACGGCGCCGGCAAGACCACGACCCTGCGCATGCTGACGACGATCCTCGGGCCGACGTCCGGGACGGCCCGCGTGGCCGGTATCGACGTCGTCGCGGATCCCCTCGAAGCGCGCCGTCATATCGGCTTCCTCAGCGCCTCCACCGGGCTGTACCCGCGCCTCAGCGTGCGCGAGATGTTGGCCTACTTCGGGCAGCTCCACGGCATGTCGAGCGCACAGGTCCACCAGCGCACCGAGGAGCTGGTCGCGGCCTTCGACCTGTCGGGCTTCATCGACCAGCGCTGCGAGGGACTGTCCTCGGGGCAGCGGCAACGGGCCTCGATCTCCCGGGCGGTGCTCCACGATCCCTCGGTCCTGATCCTCGACGAGCCGACCACCGGCCTCGACGTCCTCGCGGCCAGCGACATGATCGCGTTCCTGGAGGCCCGGCGGCGCGACGATGCGTGCCTGCTGTTCAGCACCCACGTGCTCAGCGAAGCCGAACGACTCTGCGACCGGATCTCGATCGTCGACAAGGGCCGCATCCTGGCCACGGGCACCCTCGAGGAGCTGCGTCAGCGCACCGGCGCTACGTACCTCGAGGACGTGTTCCGGGCCCTGGTGGACGCGGACACGACCCAGACGCCCCAGGTAGGTCCGCAGGCTTGAAGGGAGCAGCAGCGCAGGGGACCGCACCCCACCGAGGCTCCGCGCGCCTCGACTTGCAGCGCGCCAAGGCGGTGTTCGTTTGCGAGCTGCGGGCGATCGTGCGCGACCGCCGCGCGTTCTTCACCGCCGTGGTGCTCCCGGTCCTCCTGTACCCGGTGATGTTCTTCCTCACCGACCGCATGGAGGAGAGCAGCGAGCGACGCCTGGCGGACAAGAGCCACGCGGTGGCCCTCTCCATCGAGGCCCTCGAGGACACGACGGCGACGCGCCTGCGGACCGCCCTGGCGGACGAGGAGCGCAAGCTGGACCTGATCGAGCCCACCGCCGAGGCCCTCGCGGCGACCGGCGCAGAGGAGCTGGACCCCGAGGCGATCTTCTTCGGTGAAGCGGCCGCCTTCGTGGTCGCACGGCCCGCATCCGCGGACGATCCGAACGCCGCCGGGGTCCCCACCCTCGAGATCCTGGTGGACAGCGGGAACACCGATTCCCAGGTCGCCGCCGGACGGGTCCGGTCCGCGGCCCGGGAGCTGGCCCGGGACATCGAACGCGAGATCATCGTCGCGACCCTGGAGGTGGATCCGGCCGACGCGGTGCGTACCAAGGAGGTCGACCTCGCCCCCGCCGAGGACACCGCGGGGCACCAGCTCGGCAAGCTGCTGCCGCTGATCGCGGTCCTGGTCCTGGTCTCGAGCGCCTCCTTCGCCGGCCTCTCGGCCTTCGCGGGCGAGCGCGAGAGCGGCACCCTCGAGACGCTCCTGGTGCAACCGGTGCCCGGGGTGACGATCGCCGCGGGCAAGATGGCCGCGATCGCGGTCATCGGGTTCCTCGCCCTGGCGGGCAACTCCCTGAGCTTCCTCGCCTCGACCGCCCTGGGGCTCGGGAACATCCCCGGCTTCGGGGGCGACGCCCTCGGGGCCGGGGCCCTGCGCATCGGCCTGGGGCTGTTCGTCGTGCTCCCGACGGCCCTCCTCCTGTGCGGCGCCACCGCCCTGGTCTCCGCCCGGGCGCGCACCTTCCGCGAAGGCCAGAACCTGGTCCTGCCCCTGACCCTGGTCACCGCGGTCCTGGCGGCGCCGGTGGCCGTGGACCGCGTCGCCCTGGATCCGCTGCTGGCCCTCGTGCCGGTGACCGGCGGAGCCCTGGCCTTCCGGGAAGCCCTGGGGGGCGGCCTGACCCTGGTCCCGGGATTGCTCGCGTTCCTGGCCTCGTCGGTCTGGGCCACCCTGGTGGTCCGGCGCGTGGGCGGCCTGCTGGACGCCGAACGACTCCTGCGCGACCGGGCCGTCGCCGGCGAAGCCGCCGCCCGTCAGATCCAGAGTCGCCGGGCCCTGGCTTGGGGCACCGCCTCGGTGCTCTTGATCTACGTCGTGGGCGGGATGCTGCAGTCCTGGAGCCTGCACGCGGGCCTGGCCCTGACCCTGTGGGTGCTGGCCCTGGGCCTGGCCTACGCCAGCGTGCGCGGCACCGCCCAACGGGCCGGGGAGTCGATCTTCGCGGCCCTTTGGCTGCGGACGCCCACCGCGGCCCACGCCGTGGGCGCCGTGCTGCTGGCCCCGGGCCTGGCCCGCGGGATGCTCTGGCTGGGCCAGAAGCAGAGCGAGTTCCTGCCGATCCCCCAGATGCAGGGCGAGCTCTTCGACGCCCTGTCGGACCTGTCGATCTGGGGCCGCGTGCTGTTGTTCGCCGTCTCACCGGGGGTGTGCGAGGAGCTGCTCTTCCGCGGAGCGATCCTGTCCGGCCTGCGGCGGGACCTGTCCCCGGGCAAGATCGTGTTCTGGCAGGCGCTGCTGTTCGGCGCAGTCCACGCGTCGATCTTCCGCTTCCTACCGACCGCGTTGCTCGGCGGCCTGCTCGCGGCCCTGACCCTGCGGGCCCGCTCCGTCTGGCCGGCAGTCCTGCTGCACGGCAGCTACAACGCCCTGCTCGTGACCGAGGTCCTCCACGACAGCCCCATCTGGCTCGGCGCACCGGCCGCCGCGATCGCCGCGGCCCTGGGAGTCGCCCTGTTCTGTCTGCCCGGCCGCCCTGCCCAACCGGCGGCCCCCCACGCAGCGCGCTAGGGTCCTAGCTGCGCTTGCCCTTCTTCTGCTTGGCCTTGGCCTTGGCGACCGAACGCCCGGAGCCCATGCCGATCTTCTTCACGCGCTGCCGCCCGCGGGTCGGGCCGCCGGCTTTGATCTGAAACTGTGCCATCGGTTGTCTACCGGTGAGTCCCGCCCTGGGGCGAGTGTCGGGAGGGGTGTGGTGCGAAGCGAGCCGGGGAGCATAGCCCTGGCCCCCGGGGCCGACAAGGCCTGTTCCGGCCCCCTGGGGGCCGGCAGGGGTCTCCGGGGAGCGGGGTCGCGGGTCAGCGGCCGGTGTACCCCAGGCCCGCCAGCCCATCCAGGAAGCCGCTCATCTCGGCCGGATCGGGTCCGTCGGCGTCCTCGATGTCCGCCGCCGCCCGCAACTCGGTCAGGCGGGCGACCAGGTCCGCGTAGACCGCCGGGTGCTCCTCGGCCACGTCGATCGAGCCGTCCTGGTCCACCCGCAGGTCGTGGAGGGTGTGGACCGCTTGCTCCCCCAGGCCGCGGCGGAGCAGCTTCCAGGGGCCGCTGTACAGGGCCACGTTGACCTCCAGGGGGTCCATGTGGTCCCGGTCCTCCACCAGGATCTGCCGGTCGGGGGCCGGGTCCTCGGCCACGAGGTCAAGCCCCTCCATGCCCAGCTCGGCGACCCGGTCCCCCAGACCGGCGAGGCCCAGCAGGGTCGGGGCGACGTCGATGCCCGACACGTACTCCCCCACCCGGCGCCCCTCGGGGGCCGGCTCGGCGGTGCGGACCACGAAGGGGATGTGGACCTGGGCCTCGTAGATGTCCTCGTGCTTCCAGGCCCCCGCCTCGCCGAAGGCCTCCCCGTGATCGGCGGTCAGCAGCACCGCGGTCCCCCCCTGCTCGAGCCCGAGCTCGCCGAGGAAGCCGTCCACCAGGAGGTCCAGGTCGTGGATCTCGGCGTCATAGAGGTCCCGCATGTGGGCCGCATCCTCGGGTTGGATCTCGTAGCCGTCGCGCCAGGCGTCGCTGCGGAACAGGTACCCGTCCAGGGGGCCGTCATAGGGCTCGACGAAGCGCTCCCGTCCGACCCCCTGGGGCAGGTAGGGCCAGTGCGCGTCGTAGAGGTTGATCATGCAGAACCAGGGCCGCGGGTCGTCCCGACGCAGCCAGGCCAGGGCGTTCTCGAGAACCTCGGCGCCCGGACGCTGGAAGTCCTGGATCCAGTGGGGCAACCCGTTGTTCGCGAAGGCCTCGGAACGCGAAGCCAGGAAGCTCTGGACGTCGTGCACCAGGCCCCAAGCCAGGGTGTCGCAGACCGGCGGATCGACCTGGTCGTCGTAGTGCTCGAACCCGTAGCGGATGCCCGTCCGACCGGCGATGACGTCCGTGCCGACGAACCCACCGGTCCGATACCCGGCCTCCTGGAAGGCCCGTGCCACGTGCCGCGCCCGATCCGGCCGGTAGCGCGTGAAGGTCAGGCGCCCCCCGTGCTTGGAGGGCAGGAGCCCCGAGAACATGGACAGGTGCGACGTGAACGTGAAGCAAGAGACCGAGCGCGCCTCCTCGTACACCGTGGACTGCGCGGCCAGGTCCGCCAGGTGCGGGGTCGTGTCGCGGTCGTAGGCGTAGGGGGTCGTGCTCTTCGCCCGGACCGTGTCCCAGATCAAGAGCAGCACGTTCGGGCGCGCCTCGTCCCCCCCCGCCGGGGCCGCCGCGGCCGGGACCGAGCGCCAGGGCAGGAACAGGCCCGCCGCCAGGGACAACCCCACCGTGGCGAGGCCCAGGCGCGGGGCCGGGAAGCGGCCGAGGAGCTTCGTCAGCCCGAACAACAGGGCGACCATCGCGACCAGGGCGACCACCACTTCGACCCAGGGTTGCAGCCGCTTCAGGGCCTCCAGGTTGCCCCCCAGGCCGATGTGCTGGTCGAGGATCTGGTGGACGAGCACCGGGGCGAACATGCAGGCCCCCAGCAGGATCCCCGGGAGCAGGCCGGCGCCCCGGCGTTCGGAGGGAGCGTCCTGGGCCCGCCGGCCGAAGAGCGCGAGCAGCACGGCCGCGGGCACCAGGGCGACCAGGCCGAAGGCGAGCCACAACAGAGCGGCCTGGAGGAACACCCGGGCCTCGGTCGGCCGGTGGGGCAGGTCCATGCGGATCCGGACCGCCTCGTAGGCGGCGAACAACAACACGAGGACCGGCAGAGCCTTCAGGAGCGGCTTCATGGGGAGCGAATCGGGTCGGAGCGGGTCGGGCGGCCTGGGTCGGGGAGCCCCACGGGTTCATCGACCATCCGCCGGCGCGGGTTGAACGTCCCCACCGGCTCCGGGGTCGGCCGGAGGGGGCGGAGACAGCCGGGGCACCACGACGCGGCCGTCGATGCGCAGCTCGAGGGAGGCGCCCTCGATGTCCTCGGAGAGGGCGTGGGGCAGGTCCTCCAGGAACCACAGGACCAGATCCCGCAGCCGTTCGGTGGCGTCCGGGGGCTCCTCGTCCGGGCCGATGACCGGCACGAAGCGGGCCCGCTCTCCGCGCAGGCGCAGGGGGCCGAGCAACCCCGGGGCCGGCAGCTCCACCACCACGGTCAATTCGTCCAGGCGGCTGAGGTCGGGGGTCAGGGCCGCGGCGTCCACGCCGTATGCCTGGACCTCCTCCCCGGGCCCCCGGATCCCGTGGGTCACGATCCAGGGGTGCGCCTCGGAGAAGCGCCCCACCTTGGCGATCCGGTGGTGGATCATCGCCGCACCGAACTCGAACCACTTCTCGAGCCGGCCCTGGGCGGAGGTGGGTGCGGCCTGGATCGCGGCCTCGTGGGCGCTCCTGAGGCGCGGCCGCGCCCACATGTAGTAGGTCGCCGGCAGGAGCCCGAGCAACACGACGCCGAGCAGGGCGACGAATCCGTTGCCGAACCCCTCGGGGCCCTCGGGGACCGACCATTCGTCTCCGGGCCGGGGGGAGTCCTCGGCCGGTGTGTCCTGCGTGGGATCGTCGAGCTGCATGGCAGCGCGCCAGTCTACCCGCCGGCGGGTCGCGAGTTCGCCACTCCGGATGGCTATCCTCGGCCCATGGCGACGGACGCACAGGCCACGGAGCACAGGCGGATCCTGGTCGGAGATGTCCAGGGCTGCCGGGAGGAGCTCGAGGAGCTCCTGGACAAGGTGCGGTTCGACCCCTCCACGGACCGGCTGCATCCGGTCGGCGACTTCGTGAACCGCGGACCCGACTCCCTCGGGGTGCTGCGGCTGGCGCGTCGCTTGGACGCCGGGGGCGTGCTGGGCAACCACGACCTGCACCTCCTGGCCCGCGCCAACGGAACGCGGCCCCCGAAGCCGCGCGACACCCTCGACCCGGTGCTGGCGGCCGAGGACCGCGGGGAGCTCCTGGAGTGGCTGGCGCAACGGCCCTTTCTGCGCGTGTGGGAGGACCTCTACCTGGTGCACGCCGGGCTGCATCCGGGTTGGGACGACCCGGCCGTGGCCCTCGCGGACGCCGACCCGCTGGCCCCGGACGGGGCGGCGACCTTCGCGGTGCGCGTCCGCCACTGCACGGCCGATGGGGAATTGCCCCCCCGGGACCACCCCCCGCCCCCGGTGCCCTTCCAGCCCTGGTTCGCCTGGTACGACGCCCGCGCCCACGGCCAGCGCACCGTCGCCTTCGGCCATTGGGCGGTGCGCGGCCTGGTCGAGGGCCCCTACCTGCGCGGCCTGGACACCGGCTGCGTCTGGGGCGGACGCCTGACCGCCTGGATCGTGGAGGAGGACCGCCTGGTGTCGGTCCCGGCCCGCCGGGTCCACTCCCGTCCGGGCTAGGGGGCGCTTCGGGACCCGCTCAGGACTCCAGCAGGGGTTCGAACAGCCGACGCCACAGGTCGGTCGCGAACAGACCCTCGGGGTCGACCTCGCGCTTGCCCGCGAGGAAGCGCTCGAGACGTTCGGGCGCGAACATGCGGCGCACGGTGTCCGGCTCCATCACGAAGTCCTTCGCGAAGTAGAACTTCCCGCCGGCGTCGAGGACCAGCTCGGTCAGGTCCCGGCAGTGCTTCCACAGGGACGCGCGGTTGCCGGGGTGGACCTTGAAGTCCAAGGCCAAGCTCCAGCCGTCGAGCCCGTGGGTCAACAGGAACGGATCCGGCCGGTGGCGCTTCAGGACGCCGAGGTAGGAGACGTGGGAGGCCTGCCGCGAACGCTCGAAGACCGTCTCGAACACCGCCCGCGCCCGCTCGGCCGGAACGAACAGCTGGTGCTGAATCAAGCCGTGCCCGGGGCGGCGGCCGTAGGCCCACTTCCAGTTCGGCACGTAGTCCAGCAGGAAGGCGAAGGCCGCGTGGGACTGGCGGTAGGGCGGGCGCATCCCCTCGAGGCGGCCCGCCAGGGACTTGGCCGCGTTGACCAGGCGCATGCCGGGGTCGTTGTTGAACAGACGCAAGCCGCGCCAGACCTCGGCCTTCGGGAAGACCCCTAGGATCGTCGCCGGGAGCTCCTGGTGGTCGACCCGCAGGGTGCGGGCCGGATCGTCGTCCTCGCCGGGGCCGAGGTAGCGCGCGCCGTGGACCAGGCCGCGCCCGCAGGAGTCCCCGGCGGCGAAGCAATCGATCCACCCCACCAGGTAGTCCTGGACCGCACGTTGGTCCTCGATCCAACGCATCATCTCCCCCAGGTCGTTGGCGGCGAAGGCCGTCACCTCGAGGTCGCCGGAGTGCACCCGGGTGGTCTCGATCTCGATCTGAGCGATCACGCCGTAGGAGCCGAAGCCGCCGATCACCCCGTGGAACAGCTCCGCGTTCTCGGTCCGGCTCGCGTGGACGAGCTCGCCCGACGCGAGCACCAGGTCGAGGGAGCGGATCGCCTCGCCGATCGTCCCGACCCGGAAGGCGTTCTTGCCGTGGATGTTCATCGCCGCGGCGCCGGCCAGGGTCGGGCGCATGGTCCCCGACACGACCCGCGGCCAGAAGCCCTGGGGCAGGATCGTCTTCCACAGGTCCGCCACGGTCACGCCGGGCTCGCACAGGGCGACCCCGCTCGAGCTGTCGAAGGACAGCACGCGGTTCATCGCCCGGCAGTCCAGGACGAGACTCCCGGCGCCGGTCGCGGCGCAGGACGCATCGCCGTAACTGTTGCCCGTACCCCGCAGGGCCAGGGGCGAGCGCGCCTCGCGGGCCGCGCGGATGCACGCCCGGAGACCGTCGACGCTGCGGGGCCGCAGCACGTGGGCGTCCCCGCCGTGGGCCATGCCCCAGGCTTCGACGTACTCGCGCACGGGCGCGGTCTCGGAACCCGGACCGGGCACGCGCAGGGGCTGCACGCTGTCCGCCACCCTAGATGTCCATCCGGCGGAACAGGACCGAGGGGATCGAGCGGATCACCGTGCCCACCAGGCGCCAACGCCCGGGGACGTAGGCCACCTGGCGGCGCTTGGCCAGGGCCCGGCGGATGCGGCGGGCGGCCTCCTCGGCGGAGATCAACCAGAGCAGGTCCTCCATGCCGCTGGTCATGTCCGTGTCGACGAACCCCGGTCGGATCGTGCACACGTGCACGCCGAAGGGATCGAGACGGTTGCGCAGGGCCTCGAGGTAGTGGTTCATCCCGGCCTTGGTGGTGCCGTACACGGGCCCCTTACGACGCCCGCGGTCCCCCGCGATCGACGAGATCCCGCAGATGGCGCCGGAGCGCCGGGTCCGGAAGTACTGGGCGGCCGGATTGCACCAGGCCACGCACCCGGCCAGGTTGATCTGGAGCATCGACAGGTCCTTGGCCGTGTCGAACTCGTCCCCCTCGACCGGAGGCATCACGGCGGCGCCGTACACCAGGAGGTCCAACCCCCCCAGGCGCTCGAGGGCCCCCAGGAACAGGTCCGGGATCTCCCCCACCGCGGCCACGTCGTGGGCCTCGATCAGCAGGCGCTCCGCGGCCTCCTCGCCCAGGTCCCCGTGCACCTCCGCGCGCAATCCCTCCAGGCGCTCGCGACGCCGGGCCAGGGCCAGCACCCGCCAGCCCTCTTCGATCAGCTGGCGCACGAGCGCGCGACCGATGCCGGAGCTGGCGCCGACCACGATCGCGCGACCCCGCGGGGCCGGGGTGGAAGCGGCGTCTCGGGATCGGCCGGGGGCCTGGGGTTCGGGGCTGCTCATGCGGACATTCTTCGGCAGCCGTCGCGGGTTTCCAGAGGGCCCCAGGGGATATCGGGCCCGCCGGCCGGAAGTCCGGGGCCCGGCCGGTCTCCCCATCGCCGGGGGGGTCTGGGCTCGGGACCGTCCCCGTCGTACCGTAGCCTCGGCGTGGCCCGCCCCGAGACCCACCGGCCACCGAGAGAATCACCGGTATGCGCAAGATCCTGATCCCGCTCTCCCTGATCGCGTTCGTCGCCTTCCTGATCCTCCGCCTGAGGGCGGGGAACGACGACCTGGCACGCATCGAGGACAACCTGCACCGGGAGCGGGTCGTCGCCGCCGCTTCGATCACCGACTGGCCCGGCGCCCTGGAGGCCATCCGCCCGTTGATCGAGCGGGAGGACGCCCGGATCGACGACCTGGTCCGCGCCGGCAGCCTGCACCTCGAAGAGAGCCACATGGAGGAGGCCCAGGCCATCTTCGACCGCGCCGCGGCGGTGGCCCCGGAGGACCCCTACGTGATCTGGGGCCTGTACCGGATCGTCTATGAACAGGGCCTGTTCGAGGAGGCGCTGCCCCTGGTCCGCCGGGTCCAGGAGAAGTTCCCCGAGGACTTCCCCACCAAGCTGGCCCTCGCGAACACCGTGTACGAGCTCGACCGCGACGCGGAGGCTCGGGCGCTGTACGAAGAGTTGATGGAGCTGGGGCTGGACTTCGGGGGGAGCTGGTACGTGTCCGCGGTCTATCGGTACAGCACCCTGATGCGGCGCCTCGGCGAGACCGAGGTGGCGGACCTCCGGCTGGCGGAGTTCCAGCGCCTGCGGGAACAGGGCATCACCGTGCCGGACGCGAAGGACATGCGGCGCGGCAGCTTCGGACAGGTCGCCGCCCCCCCGCCCGGCGAGATCGAGGTCACCGAAGAGACGCGCCTGGCGGCCCTCGGGGACGGCGGAGCGGAGACCACCTTCGCGTCCCGCGGGCCCGTGCCGGTGCCCGGGGGCATCGCCGGGATGCAGGCCGTCCGCATGCGCGACCACGACCTGCCCCGCAACGCCTTCGCCCGCGAGCACGCGATCGATCCCGCGCCCCTCGAGCTCCTGGTCTGGGGAGACGCGGGGGCTCAGCTCGTGCTCGCGGAGGCCGACGGACCGCGCTTCCTCCCGGTGGTCGAGGGACCGGTCTCCCTGGCCGCCGCCCTCAACGTGGACCCCTTCGACACCCTGCGCAAGGGGCACGCCCGGGACGGGCTGCTGGACCTCGTGGCGGTCACGGAGCGGGGACTGGAGCTGTTCGTCGCGACCGCCGAGGGCGACGAGATCGCCTGGACCCCCTTCGGCGACCCCCTGCTGGGGCCCGACTTCCCGATCCACGACCTCTGTCCGGTGGACTTCGACCACGAGGGGGACGTCGACCTGCTGGTGATCGGCCCGCAGGGGGTGCGCCTGCTCCGGAACGACGGCGTCCCGGCTCCGGAGGCGGGCTTCACCGACGTGACCGCCGAGGCCGGCCTCCCGGTGGACGGCGCTTTCTCCTGGTGTGCGATCGAGGACTTCGACGTGGACAACGACGTCGACCTCCTGCTCGGCGGACCGGAGGGTGCGTTCTATGCCAAGAACGAGCGGGGCGGGACCTTCTCGGACGCCTCGGCGAGCCTGCCCGCGGGCCTGGCCGCCGAACCCGCGCTCCTGGACGTCACGCGCGACACGCGCCCGGAGCTGATCCTGCGCGGTGCGGACACCGCGGTCCTGTACGAGAACCGCTTCGAGGACCGCTTCGAGCCCCTGGCGGAGACCCCCTGGGAAGGGGCCCTGGCGTTCCCCAACGCGACCCCCCTGGCCGGGGACCTGGCGGACGTCGATGACCTGCGTTTCGTCACGCCCGCGGGGGAGCGCGGTCTCGCGGGCATCGCGGTCCGCCCGGCGAGGCCCCAGGCGGCCCTGGGTGCGGACGGCATCCCCGCGTTCCTCGCGACCCGCGGGGACGTGACCGGCGACGGGATCGACGACCTGATCGTCAGCGACGGCAGGGCCTTCGAAGTGCTCGAGGCCCAGGCCGACGATCACGTCGTGCGCCTCGAGTTGCAGGGGGTCAAGGACAACCGCCGCGGCCTCGGGGCCATCGTGGAGTTGCGCGCTGGCCCCCTGTACCAACGCTGGTACTGGGACGGCACCCCGCGCTCGGTCTCCGTAGGCATCGCGCCCCAGCTCGACGTGCTGCGCGTCACCTGGCCCAACGGGGTGATCCAGACCCTGACGGACCTGCCCGCCCCCAAGTCCTACGTGATCAAGCAGCGGGAGGGCCTCGTGGGCTCCTGTCCGTTCCTCTACGCCTGGGACGGAGAGCGCTTCGTGTTCATCAGCGACGTGCTCGGGATCACGCCCCTGGGGCTCCCGATGAACTTCGACATGCTGGTGCCCCCCGACCACGACGAGTACGTGTTGGTGCGCGGCGACCAACTGGCCCCGCGGGACGGGTTCTACGAGTTGCAGTTCACCGAGGAGCTGCGCGAGGTGACCTACCTGGACCGCATCCGGCTGGACGTGATCGACCACCCCGCCGACGTCGAAGTCCAACCCAACGAGCGCTTCACCTTCCCCCCCTTCCCGGAATCGCACACCCACGCCGTGCGCGACCTCCACGCCCCGCGTTCGGCGGTGGACCAGGAGGGACGGGATTGGACCGCCGCCCTGGCGGCGCCCGACGAGGAATTGGCACGGACGTTTGTGCCCCTGCGGGACCAATACCTGGGCCTGGCCGACCCGCACTTCGTGGAGCTGGAGTTCGACCCGGAGACCTTCGCCCAAGCCGAGCGCCTGCGCCTCCTGATGACCGGTTGGTTGTATTGGACGGACGCGAGCGTCAACGTCGCCAGCGCCGGGCACCCGGAGATCGAGTTCGTGCCCCCGCTCCTCCAGATCCCCGATGGGGCCGGGGGTTGGGTCACGGCGGGACCTCCCCTGGGTTTCCCGGCGGGCAAGCTGAAGACGATGGTGGTCGACGTCACGGACCTCGTGAACCGCGAGGATCCGCGCGTGCGGATCTTCTCGACCCTGGCCCTCTACTGGGACTCCATTCGACTCGCCACGGACCCCGGGGACGCCGAGCTGCGGGTCACGTCCGTCGAGCCCACCTCCGCGCACCTGTGGGAGCGGGGCTTCTCCGAGCCGATCCCCCAACAGGGGGATGCCCAGCTCGACTGGTTCGAATGGGACCAGGTCGCCTCCGAGCCGCGCTGGAACCAACACCCCGGGCTCTACACCCGCCTGGGGGAGACCCTGCCCCTGGTCACCGCCGTGGACGACATGTACGTCATCATGGGCTCGGGGGATGCGCTGACGGTGCGCTTCCCGGCCGAGGGTCTCCCGGAGCTCCAGGAGGGCTGGGTCCGCAGCTACCTGGTGTACCTCGACGGCTGGGCCAAGGACCGCGACCCGAACACGAAGGCGGCGCTCTACGTGGAGCCCCTGCCGTTCCACGGGATGAGCGCCTATCCCTATCCCCCCGAGGAGGCCTTCCCCGACACCCCGGAACACCGGGCCTGGCGGGTCGAGTGGAACACGCGCCCGGCGCGCCAGCTCATCGAGCCCCTCGCGCCGGCCCTGCAAGCCCTGTCGCAACCGCGCTGACCGCCCCGGGCGGAGGGCCGGATCGAGCGCTCGAAGGCCCCCGGCCGGAGCGTAGACTGCGGGGATGAGCACCCCCGCGGAAGAAGGAGCCGAGCGGTCCTCCGAGGAGGGCCCCCGGGATTGGCCCCTGATCTCGAGCGCAGCCGGACCGGACATCCTCGTGGCGCGCGTGCGCTACGACGTGCTGACCAACCCCCGGACGAAACAGGACCTGCGCCGCACGGTGTTGGAGCTCCCCGGCTGGGTGAACGTGGTCGCCCTGACCCCCGAACGAAATGTGGTCGTGGTCCGCCAGTTCCGCTTCGGCACGCGGACCGTCACGACCGAGATCCCCGGCGGGGTGATCGACCCCGGCGAAGCGCCCCTGGAAGCGGCACAGCGCGAGCTGCGCGAGGAGACCGGCTACACCTCATCGCGCTGGAGTCACCTCGGGACGGTCGAGCCGAATCCGGCCTTCCAGAACAACCTGTGCCACCACTACCTGGCCGAGGATGCCGAGCGCACCCACACCCTGGAGCTGGATCCCGGGGAGGACATCGTGGTCGCGCTCCTGTCCCTGGACGAGGTTCATGAACGGATCCGGTCGGGGCACATTCGCCACAGCCTGGTCGTGAGTGCCCTCGCCCACCTGATCGACCTACGCCGGCGATAGGGTCGGGGGCGGATCGAGCTAGAATCCGGTGCCGCCGCTCCGTCGCCCACCCCACCGACCGGTGCCCCATCCCGTCAGCCTGCCATGTCTGCCCATACGTCCCGCCCCTCGCCCCACGCAGTCCCCGCCCGCGCGGCCGCGCAGTTCGCGCTCGGCCCGCTCGTCCTGGGCCTCCTGTTCGGTTCGGTCCTCGCCCTCGGGAGCTGTCGCTCTACCCAGGCCGACGTCGGGAACACCGGCCAGTCGGGGGGTCCGGCTCGGACCGGTCCCTGGGCGGACGCCGCCGCCGGGGTCGACGACGCGGACCTGGCCCGGGTCGTCGAGGACGCCTGGGAAGCGTGGCTGAGGGCCCACCCCTTCGAAGCCAGCCAGCTCGGGGACCAACGCTTCGGGGGCGCGATCCCGATCCAGAACGACGTCGAGCGCCAACGGCGTCGGGACGAGCTCAGCAGCCTCGCCACGCGCCTGCGCCAGATCGACCCGACGACCCTGTCGCCCGCGGATGCGCTCACCCGGTCGATGTTGGCCGAGGAGCTCGAGAACGAGCTCGCCCTCCTCGGACTCGAGCTGGAGCTGTGGACCGTCGACCCGCTGTTCGGACCGCACCTGAAGGTGCTGAACCTCACCAAGTCCCAGCCGGTGCGGACCGCGGCGGACCGCCGGCGCCTGATCGAGCGTTGGAGCCAGATCGACTCCTACATGCGGCGGATCGGCGACGACCTGCGCCGGGGTGCCAACGACGGCAAGGTCGCCTCGCGCACGGCCATGCTCAAGTCGATTCGGCAGCTCGAGGAGATCCTCGACACCTCGCCCCTGGAAAGCCCCCTCGTGCAGATCGCGACCGGAGGCGGCAAGTGGGTCGAGCTCCCGCCCTTCGGCAGCGTCTCGGAGATCGCGATGCGCGAGCTGGGGGATGCGCGCAAGCAGTCCTTCCTGCGCCGGGCCAACCCGCACCTCCAGGATGGGGAACGACTCGTGTCGGGGACGCGGGTCCTGATCCCCAGCGAGGAAGACACGCTGTCCCCCGAGGAGCGCGGCGAGTTCCTGTACGACGTGCTACGGGCCGTGGAGGAGCAGATCTATCCGGCCTTCACCGCCTACCGCAACCTGCTCTCCCAGGAGCTGTTGCCCCAGGCCCGGGACGACGCCGCGCCGGGCATCGGAGCGGTGCCCGGCGGCTCCGAGGCCTACCCCCTGTTGATCCGCAGCACGACCTCCCTGCCCCTCGCCGAGTGCGACCCCCGGGCCATTCACGACTTCGGGCTCGAGGAGGTGGCGCGCATCCGCGGCGAAATCGCCGACCTGGGGGAGCGCCTGTTCGGCACGCGGGTCGTCGCGGAGATCCAGGCCCGCCTGCGGGAAGACCCGGCCATGTTCTTCAGCACCCGTGAGGAGGTCGAGGCCAAGGCCGTGGAGTCCCTGGCCCGCGCCGAGGCCGCGGCCCCGACGTTCTTCGGCCGGCTGCCGCTCGCGCCCTGCGAGGTCGTCCGGTTGCCGGCGTACGAGGAGAAGGACTCGACCACCGCGTACTACAACCAACCCGACCCCGGCGGGGATCGCCCGGGGCGCTACTACGTGAACACCTACGCGCCCGAGACGCGGCCGCGGTTCGAGGCGGAGGTGCTCGCGTACCACGAGGCGATCCCGGGCCACCACCTCCAGCTCGCGATCCAACAGGAGCTGACCAACCTGCCCCGCTTCCGGCGACACCTGGGGTGCGAGGCCTATGTCGAGGGCTGGGCCCTGTACACCGAGCGGCTGTCCGAGGAGATGGGGCTGTACTCCGGCGATCTGGACCGCTTCGGCGTGCTCTCCTACGACGCCTGGCGCGCATCGCGCCTGGTCGTCGACACCGGCTTGCACGCCTTCGGCTGGCCGCGCGAGCGCGCGATCCAGTACCTGTTCGACAACACGCTCCTGTCCCGTGAGAACGTGATCAACGAGGTGGACCGCTACATCGCCTGGCCCTCCCAGGCCCTGGCGTACAAGCTCGGTCAAAGGGAGTTCCTGGCCCTGCGGGACGCCGCCCAGGAGGCCTTCGGTAGCGAATTCTCCTACCCCGCCTTCCACGATCTGGTCCTGGGCCAGGGAGCCCTCAGCCTGGGGGCCCTGCGGGGACTGGTGGCCGACTGGATCCACCGGGGAGCTGCCCCGGAGGCCGGCGGAGCGGTTCCGGGGACGGGAGTTTCGGGGGCTGACACAGAGGAGTAGGATCCCCCTTGCTGGGGTCCCCCCTCCCCTGGCGACCGTTCGTCATCAGCGACCCGATCCTGCGGGTCATTCAACTTCGACAGGCCCCCGCCAGGGACCCCCCGCTCCACCGCCCCGTGGCTCGCACCCCGGGGCGTCCGCGCGGGTCGCGGTCCGGCTCCGGCCTGGATCCATCGGTCTGCCAGCCCGACGCCCCCTCATGGTTTCCGAGAACCGCGGTCCGGACTCCGAGGACCACGACCCCCAGGATCGTGGCTTCCGGGGTCGTCACGTCGAGGGTCGCGACCGCGCGAACCACGCCCTCGACGGCGGGGAACCCCACGGGGATGCCGGACGGGGAACGGATTCTCTGCTGGATCAAGTGATCGCCCAGGAGCAGGGCTCCAGCTTCGGGATCGACGAGCGAGCCCGGGAGCGCTCCGAGCAGACCAACCGGGCGAGCATGCAGACGACCGGCTTCGAGCGGACCAACACGCAGCAGCTCCTCAAGCGCGCGCGGGCGGGCAGCAACGCGGTCTGGCAGGTGTTTTTCGACCGCTACAAGGACTTCCTGATCTACCACATCCGCGTGAAGATGCCGGAGTTCGCGCGGCGGCAGTTCGACGCCGAGGACATCCTGCAAAGCGCGTTCACGGCGGCCTGGAAGAACATCCTGCGCTTCGAATACCAGGGGGAAGGCAGCTTCCGACGGTACCTGCGGCGCATCGTGCTCAACCACTTCCTGAACGAGCTGCAGCGCGCCGAGAGCCAGGGGCGGCACTACTCCGCGGACGACGAGCAGTTCTCCGCCGGATGCCAGGAAGACACCGATGCGGGGGCCAGCGACCCGGCCAACATCTACTCGCGCGAGGAGTTCCTCCAGCACGCCCTGGACAAGCTGCGCGAGCTGACCGAGGAGGATCAGGAACTGCTCGGCATGCGCTTCTACGAGTCGATGACCTGGACGGACATGGGGGAAGTCCTCGGGTGTGATCGCGAGACCGCGAAGGAGCGGTTCCTGCGCGCCCTGAAGCGCCTCCAGCGACTGATCGATCATCCCGACGACGAGTGAGTGAGACCCGGCCCTCCGACCCCGACGCGGGCGAAGAGACCCGCGATCTGATCGTCACGGGGCTCTTCGACGAGTGGTTGACCGTCCGGGAGAGCGGGGACGAGCCGGACGTCGAGGCCCTGGCCCAGCGCGCGGGGGAAGGGGCCGAGGAGCTGCGCAACCGCATTCGCGTCTACCTCACCCTCGAGGGCTTTGGCGGCCGCAGGCCCCGGGACGAAGACAGCAAATCACGCATCGGGCGCTTCCAGCTCTTGCGCACCCTGGGCCGCGGGGGGCTGGGCTCGGTCCACCTCGCCCTGGACCCCGAGCTGAAGCGCGAGGTCGCGCTGAAGGTCCTCAATCCCGGAGCCGTGGACGGCCGGGGCTGGATCCTGAACGAGGCGCGCTCCCTGGCGCGCATCCACCACCCCGGGGTCGTGCGGGTGTTCGAAGTCCAGCGTTCCGGTCCGACGGAGATCGTCGTGATGGAGCACCTGACCGGGCCTTCCCTGGCGGAGGTGATCGACGAGCTGCGCGTGCTGAAGGAAGAGACCCTCGCCGGCGAAGTGCGTCACGGGGACATCACGCCGTCCAAGCTGCGCCGCTTCGCCGAGGAGCTCGAGCCCCTCACCGCGCGCATCCGGGTGCTGGCGAAGATCGCCGACGCCCTGGCCCACTGTCACGATCGCGGCATCCTGCACCGGGACGTCAAGCCGGCCAACATCGTCTTCGACGAGAAGGGCCAACCGCGCTTGATCGACTTCGGACTCGCCCACCTGGAGGGGCCGAAGGACGACGACACCGCCCTGGACATCACCCAGAGCCTCGTGGCCTCCCCCGCCTACCTGGCGCCCGAGCAGATCGAATCGGAGCGCACCGGTGCCGATCCGCGTACGGACCAGTTCTCCCTGGGGGTCGTGGCCTACGAGACGCTGACCCTGAAGCACCCCTTCTCGACCGGCAGCCGGGCCAGCACCATCGACGCCATCGCGCGGGCCACGCCGATCCCCCTGCGACGCCACGAGCGGACCATCCCGACGGATCTCGAACGGTCGGTCCTGCACGCCCTCGAACGACAACAGGGCCTGCGCTATCCGGCGGTGACCGCGTTCCGCGACGACCTCCACGCGATCCTCGAGCACCGACCGATCTCGGTCATGCGCCGGGGCTGGGGACACCGCAGCCTGCTGTGGCTACGTCGCCACCGGGGTCTCGTACAACTCACCAGCGTGGCCACGGCCGTGCTCCTGGCGGTGTTCACGATCCGCGGTGTGACCGGGGCCTTCGAACAACGCACCACGGTCCGCGACGGCCTGCGGGAGGTGATCGAGACCAGTCACGAGACCTCCGATCCCAACCGGCTCTACGAGGTGGGCGCGTCGCTGATCCAACTGGCGGAACAGGCCGACAGCCTCGCGGCCGGAATCCTGCCCCTGTCGGTCGGGGACGACCTGGAGCTGGCCCAGGTGGCGTACGGAGCCAGCGTGTCCCAGGGCGCGCTGGCGGGGGCGGAAGTCCTGCGTTGGGGACTGCCCGAGTATCCGATGGTCGAGTGGTTGCGCTGCCTCGAGCTCATCGAACGGCGGTTGCCCGGGGTCCCCCTCGATCCGGACGTCCGGGGAACCTCGCTCCTCTCCTTCGAAGCCGAAGGCCTCGCCGGAGCCGAGCCCCACTTCCTCCGCTGCGAACAGGCCGGCGGCGACCCCAGCGCCTCCTTCGATCCCGGTCTGACGAAGCTGGCGGAGATCTCCCCGCCGGCCCGCCCGGTCCCCGGCCGCTACCGCATCGTTTATGTGGATCCGGACACGGACCGGGTCGTGGCGGAGGCCGGGATCCACATCTGGCGCATGTGGCGTGACCCGAGCGAGATCGTGATTCGGGCCCCCGACCCGGAGCTGTTCCGACAGGCCCGCAGGGTCGGGCGCACGGCGCTCCCGGGGGACCCGGACTTCGCAGCCTTCAACCTGGACGCGACGGCCGGCCTGGTGCCCGGCTTTCGCATCCTGCCGGAGCTGGTGACCCGGGCCCAATTCGAGGAGTTCTGCAAGGAGACGGGACGTATCCCGGACATGGCGGAGCAGTACCCCGACACCCACGGGGACGATGACCCGGCCTGGGTCAGCCCCCGGGAGGCCCAGGCCTTCGCTCTGGCCAAGGGAGGGCGTCTCCCCTCGGCCCTCGAGCTCTACCTGGGAGCCCGGGAGGGGCATCTGCGCCTCGCGGAGAAGCACTATGCGGAGCCCGCCCCCATCAAAGTGGCCTCGATCGACGGGGGCTCGCTGGAGACCACCTGGCTCGCCGCGGTCGCCGAGTGGATCGAGGACGCCAGCTTCCGCTCCGAGCCCAGCAAGCCGGAGCTGCTGGCCCTGGTGAGGATGCAACCTCCGACGCCCGAGGAACAGCTCCTTCCGTTCCAGTTCATCACCTCCGCCGACCCGGCCCTGATCTGGTTCCATTCGGTCAGCATGGGCGCCCGGCGGGACGAAGAGCGCGATATCCAGGTCATCGAAGACGTTCAATCCGGGTTGGCTTTCCGGCTGGTATTTCCTGACGACTCCTTCGAGGCGTACACTGCGCCCAGAGAGTAAAGGGAGCTTCGTACGATACCGGGGTTCAAATCATGGCCCCACCAGTCCAAGCTCGAGCATTCACAAGGATCGAGGGAAACCACATGGGTATGGATATCGAGGTCTATCAATCCGGTTCCGACACCGACCCCGGCAGCCTGAATCAAGGTCAGGTCCTCCAGGTTTGCGGTTGTCTGGCATCGGTCATCCCGATCGTCGAACAGATCGAAGACCCGAGCGGAAAGCTCCAGGCCCTGAAGAACTGCCTCCAGGCGGAGTTCGGGGTGCAGCAGATCGAAGACGCAAAACCGGTGAACGGGACGCCCTTCGTCTACAAATATGTTTGGGTGGAGAACGAGGGCTGGAAAAGAATCTGTTGTTTCATCGGGTCCCTGCGGGTCCACTTCCCGAACGACGTGGTCGTGAACGTGGGATTCGAGGCGGGCGCCCCCTACCCCGAGTCCCAGACCATGGCCGCCGTGTCCTGACGACGCGGCGGCTCCTAAAAGCCGCCAAACCGCCCCGGAGCCCGAGGAGCAAGCGGGAGCAACCCGCCTGATCCCCCACTGTTTGCGCTGAGCCCGCGTTGGCTACAATGCAAGCGTGACGGTATCTCCTCTCGTACTCGTCGTGGGCGGCGGGATCGGAGGGCTCTCCACCGCCTGGTGGCTGGCCCGTTCGGACAAGGCGCGGGTCGTGCTCCTGGAGCGCGACCCGCGGCTGGCCTCCCAGGCCAGCGCCCAAAACGCCGGGATCCTCCGGACCCTGGACCCCGACCCCGCGGTCACGGCCCTCTCCGAGCGCAGCGCCCGGTTCCTGCTGGACCCTCCGGCGGGCTTCACCGGGCAGCCGTTCGTGAAGCCCAACGGCCTCGTCCTGACCGCCTCGGTCGGGCCGGACGAGGCCGAGCTGGGCGCGTGGGTCGCCCATTGCGACCCCTCTTCGGCCATCGAGCCCCTGTCCTCCCGCCGGCTCACCGAGCTGGCCCCCTTCCTCGCCGGCGGGGACCAGCGCGGCTGGCTCTTCCCCCACGAGGGCCCCCTGGACACCCGGGGCCTCTGTCGGGCCTTCGCCCGGGGCGTGCGCGCCGCCGGCGTGCAGGTCCTGACCGGGGCACAGGGGCACGTCGCGGAGCTCCTGCTGGAGGGCGAGGCGGTCCGCGGGGTCGTGCGCGCGGACGGCTCGGAGCTCCGGGCGGACGTCGTCGTCCTGGCGTCCGGAGCCTGGGCGGGGCGACTGGGGCGGACGGCCGGCTCCCGCGTCGAGCTGACCCCGACCCGCCGGCACCTGCTGGTCACCTCCCCCGACCCGGCCGTCGATCCGACCTGGCCGGTCCTGTGGCGCCACGGGGAGGGGTTCTATTGCCGGCCCGAGGACGGGGGCCTGTTGGTCTGTGGCTGCGACCAGAGCGACGTCCCGGACCCCGACACCCTCCAGCGCGATCCCGAGGTGCTGGAGCGGATCGCCGCACGGTCGGCGCACAACCTGCCCCGCCTCTGCCCGGACCTGTCCCGACCCGGGAGCACCCGTCGCTGGTGGTGCGGCCTGCGCACCATGACCGACGACGGTCGCTTCGCGATCGGGCCCGACCCCGACGTCGAGGGCCTGTTCTGGGTTGCCGGCCTGGGTGGGCACGGCATGACGGCCGGCGCCGAGGCCGGGCGGATGGCAGCCGCCCTCTTGACCGGGGGGCGCGAGGCGGCGGCGGAGGACTTCCTGCCGCGGCCACGCACCTCCGCGCCCGGCGTGGGTCAGGCCTCCGGCGCCCGGTAGATCTCGCCTCCGCTGCCGGCGAACTCGGCGCTCTTTTCGCGCATCCCCTCGGCCAGGGCCTCCCCCTCGGCGAGGCCTTTCTCGGCCGCGTAGCGACGGACGTCCTCGGTGATCTTCATCGAGCAGAACTGCGGACCGCACATCGAACAGAAGTGGGCCGTCTTGGCCCCCTCGGCCGGCAACGTCTCGTCGTGGTACGCGCGGGCCGTCACCGGGTCGAGGGCCAGGTTGAACTGGTCCTCCCAGCGGAACTCGAAGCGCGCCTTCGACAGGGCGTCGTCCCAGGCCTGGGCACCGGGGTGTCCCTTCGCCAGGTCCGCGGCGTGCGCGGCGATCTTGTACGTGATGACCCCCGTCTTGACGTCGTCTCGATTGGGCAGCCCGAGGTGCTCTTTGGGCGTGACGTAGCAGAGCATGGCCGTGCCGAACCAACCGATCATCGCGGCGCCGATCGCGCTGGTGATGTGGTCGTAGCCCGGGGCGATGTCGGTCGTCAGCGGGCCGAGGGTGTAGAAGGGCGCCTCCTGACACAGCTCCATCTGCTTGGTCACGTTCTCCTTGATCTTGTGCATCGGGACGTGGCCCGGACCCTCGATCATCACCTGGACGTCGTGCTTCCAGGCGATCTTGGTCAGCTCCCCCAGGGCCTCGAGCTCGCCCATCTGGGCGGCGTCGTTCGCGTCGGCGATGCAACCCGGGCGCAACCCGTCCCCCAGGGAGAAGGAGACGTCGTACTTCTTCATCACCTCGCAGAGGCGCTCGAAGTTCGTGTACAGGAAGTTCTCCTGGTGGTGGGCCAGGCACCACTTGGCCATGATCGAGCCACCCCGGGAGACGATGCCCGTCACGCGCTTGGCCGTCAGGGGCACGTGGCGCAGCAGGACGCCCGCGTGGATCGTGAAGTAGTCGACGCCCTGCTCGCACTGCTCGAGGATCGTCTCGAGGAACAGGTCGAAGGTCAGGTCTTCGATCTTGCCCCCCACCTTCTCGAGGCACTGGTAGATCGGGACCGTGCCGATCGGCACCGGGCTGTTGCGGACGATCCACTCGCGCGTCTCGTGGATGTCGTCCCCGGTCGACAGGTCCATGACCGTGTCCGCGCCCCAGGTCGTCGACCACTGCAACTTCTCGACCTCCTCCTGGATCGAGCTCGTCACGGCGCTGTTGCCGATGTTCGAGTTGATCTTCACGAGGAAGTTCGTGCCGATGATCATCGGCTCCAGTTCGGGGTGCTTGACGTTGGCCGGCAGGATCGCCCGACCGCGGGCGATCTCGGAGCGGACGAACTCCGGCTCGACCCCCTCCCGGGCGGCGACGAAGGCCATCTCCTCGGTGATGACCCCACGCCGGGCGTAGTGCATCTGGGTGACGTTCTCGTCGCCTCCGTGGGCCCGGGCCCGGCGCTCGATCCAGGGTTGCCGCAGCCGCGGCAGGCCCTGCTCGGGGTCGAATCCCTGGGGGCCGGTGGTGTCGTAGACGTCGAGCGGCGGCTCCCCCCCGGTCAGGTGGATCCGCCGCTTGGGGACCTGCAACACCCCGTCTCCGAAGGGCACGTCGACGAGGACCTTGTGCGCGGAGGGGAAGTTGTCGCCCCAGGTCCCGTCGGCCTGCGTTCCGTTCGCTGCTTGTTCGTGGATCGTCATGTTCGCTCTGGCTCGCTTTCCTACGCCGGCATGATCCGGATCAGGTTCGAGGGGTGCCTCTCAGGTCGTCGATCGAGAAAGGGTTTCCGGTCCCGGTGGCCCCGGGGCTCTCCGGTCCGGTCCCCGCCGGCCTGCTCGTTGTCTGGCCTTCTCGTTCGCACCGCCCCCAGCGGAGTCTCCGCTCCCGGGTCCGACCTTCGGCCCCGCACGGAGGGACGCCCATCTTAGGTCCCCCCGGGGTTGGGCTCCAGCAGCGGGCCGAAGGGGTCGATGAGCGCACCAGATTCCCCACCCCC